>JAUTBQ010025675.1:0-18723 GCA_032361185.1 Lepetodrilus ovalis
AATGTACTTTGTAGTTGTAGCTAAGAACTAGTAAAACACGGCCATAAATATCTGTGATTGTATGCCTTTAAAGGAATGCATGCACTGTAATATTGATTTAATCTAACATTGTTGCCAAGTGGTTAATACCAACCCCAGTAGAATTAGTACGGTATGCCAATATAGATGGTAAGTCTCTGGATAATTTCTGTGATAGGCTACCGGTGACACCCAATTGGAGATATCGCATTAGATACTTGCTAATCAAGGTAATATTTAATGCAAATTGATACAGCATGGTTTGAAAATGGAGCAACTGGAAAAAAACATGTATGCCCATTAACCCTCTCCCTGCTGCAGGCAACCAGAGATGCCTTAATTGTGCCTAATCCAGCAGGGAGAGGGTTAAATCACTCTAGTAATTAATTTATCGCAAATTAGAATTTGTGATTATTCATGCCGAAATGTCTATCTAATATACATGGCTAGGTCGGCCGCAGTGACATCACAGAAATTTACCTACCGCCAAACCGAGGTGTACCACTTTTTCCAGGACACCTCTCAACCAATCCAATCGCTAGAATTATCGTATATCTCAGACAATTTGCTTTTATCATAATAAATTTTATGTTCAGGGTAAGGATTCCAGCCAAACATGTGTATTACTACCGCTGCCCTGACCACCGCAAGAACTACGTCATGTCGTTTGCGTTCAACTTCGACCGCGAGGACGACGTGTACCAGTTCGGCTACTGCTACCCGTATTCCTACACCCGACTTCAGAGTTACCTCGACAACCTGGAGAAGAGGAACCTGGACTTTTTCACAAGAGAGCTCCTATGTTTGACCGTGGTAAGAAGTGTTGCTATGGCAGCGAGCTCACTCAGCATTGAACAGAGCTCTAGACTAATTTACGCCCGACGTACATGGGCAAGTTTAATTGCACTGCGACCGAACTATTTTTTTTATCAGATAGCTCCTTTGGTGCCTTTACAACTTTCCAGGACTAGCCCTGTGGGTAAGTAACCATGGTAACTGAACATGTCAGTCTGGAGCCCTGATGGAATGGGTACCTGGTAGGATGATGTGGCCATGTGAATGATTTTTAACCTTCTAGCACCTTCAATGGCAGCTTGGTTTTGTACACTTCCCAGGGAGTTGAGAAGGAAACTGAGAGCACAGTGATCCATTCAATGGGGTAATAATGTAACACTATGAGTATGCACAATTCATGGTTTCTATTGCCATATTGGTAAAATAATAAAATTAACAGGAATGTATATTACAAAATACCTTGCAGTGTTCGAAATTAAAAAAATAATAAGAGGGTCATTCTCCATATACATATAGGCAATGTCAATGGTGCTTAAATCTGTAAATGTTCAGGGGTCCACAGATACTGTTAATATTGCAGATTTTCATATGGCCCCCCCCAGTACCCACTTCCAATCTGAACACTGCCTTGATAGTACAATACAGTTATTGAGAACGTGTCAATGCTAAATACCTTTATAACGCCTCTGGCCGGGCTGTTAGTACTTGTATTTATAGGTAATAAATATTCCATCGATAACATACTTTTCCTATGTCAAATCACACAGAGGCTTCAAGCATATGAGCTAGATATGTAAGTATGGTATGCACACACGTGGCAGGTTGTATGTAATGTATTACTGAAATAACTGTGCACAATAGCTTCATCTGTTGCTGATCAATAACTCAGTCAGGCAATGCAGAAATTGTAAGCTTATTAAAAAATTGGTGCGTGGTTTCATCATATTTTTATAGGCTATCTGATGTCGATTTTATTTATGTTATGTTTTTTTTCCATTAACATGGATGGGTCACTATTTTTAGCATGTAATGTTTTGAAATTGAAATACTAATGAATTCTGTGAGGCTATGTCTGAATTCCATTGAAAAAATGCAAATGTCTCTGTTCTCCACCTAGAATCTGTGTTCAAAATTACTGTTGGTCCACAGACACAGGCCATTTCTACCAATAAAGGTATCCTAAGGGCCAGTAGAAAGTAATGTTTTTTTGTTGTTGTAAACATTTGTTATTTGTATCATTATTCGGGCCAGTAAGTTTTAAAGGTAAATTTCTATCACTGCCTAGAATCCCTGTTCCATCTTCTCTAACTATAACCCATTTCCATCTTGTCTATATAGGACTATTGTTCCATCTTTTCCACCTAGAACCCTAGTACTATCTTCTCCACCTAGGACTAGGACTATCTTCTCCACCTAGGACTATCTTCTCCACCTAGGACTATCTTCTCCACCTAGGACTGACTATCTTCTCCACCACCTAGGACCATCTTCTCCACCTAGAACTATCTTCTCCACCTAGAACTATCTTTTCCACCTAGAACTATCTTTTCCACCTAGGACCATCTTCTCCACCTAGGACTATCTTCTCCACCTAGGACTATCTTCTATACTTACTTCTCCACCTAGGATCATCTTCTCCACATAGGACTATCTTCTCCACTTACATCTCCACCTAGGACTATCTTCTCCACCTAGGACCAACTCCACCTAGGACTATCTTCTCCACCACCTAGGACTATCTTCTCCACTTACTTCTCCACCTAGGACTATCTTCTCCACCTAGAACTATCTTCTCCACCTAGGACCATCTTCTCCACATAGGATATCTTCTCCTAGGACTATCTTCTCCACATAGGACTATCTTCTCCACTTACTTCTCCACCACCTAGAGCTATCTTCTCCACATAGGACTATCTTCTCCACCTAGGACCATCTCCACCTAGGACCAACTTCTCCACATAGGACTATCTTCTCCACATAGGACTATCTTCTCCACCTAGGACCATCTCCACCTAGGACCAACTTCTCCACCTAGGACTATCTTCTCCACCTAGGACTATCTTCTCCACTTACTTCTCCACCACCTAGGACTATCTTCTCCACCTAGGACCATCTTCTCCACATAGGGCCTCTGTACCATCTTCTCCACAAAGTTTTGACAAGGGCGGATTAACGAGCAGTTATAGAATGCTTTGTCTGCTGCATCAATGTTCGCAAAAGTTTACTTTTTATGCAATCATTGTGTTCCAAACTGACAAACCAATCTATAAGTGAATTTCTTTTTAAAGCAGCTCTAAAACCCAAACTTAAAATAATAATAATAAAAACATGGTATAGTCAATCAGTACCAGCCCTGGCTTCTGAGGTTTTACTGCAGCATCTGTGAGTTGGTTCATCTCCCGAGTGACAAATTAGTGAACAGAAAGGCCTATTAACACATGTGTCTATCACCTAGGACCGCTGTATAGTCACCACTCATTAGGCTCAGTGTACGGCCGCTGCGACTCTCGTCATTGTCTGCTGCAGCAACAACGTCGGCTAGACTTATTGACCATCACTCACCCGGACAATCTGGAGACGGACGGAGAGGAGAAGCAGAAAACTGTCTTCATCACCGCCCGCGTCCATCCCGGAGAAACTCCATCGTCATTCGTATGTCAAGGTAAGACTACTTTCAGCGTCTAGCTGTCTAGCTGCTTTCTGTATCCATCAGTCTGGTGGTGAGATATACTCCCTGGAACTGGATCTGTGGTCTATGCCCAGACTCCAGACCCAATTCCCGGTTATCCGATTGGCTCATTTGACCCAAAATATAAATAAAATATTTTCCTAATCTTAACCCTAAAGCGTTAGGATTAGGAAAATAACATGAGGTGATCAGATTGCTGGAAATTGGGTCCGGGGCCAGGGAATAGATTTCAAGTCCGGATCCAGTTGATAGACCTCGTCATGGATAGACCTCATCATAGACCTCGTCATGGCTACTCTCAGTGTTTCCTTGTCTAGCCAAGGCAACCAGCTCAGCTATTTCTTAATGTATAGATTTTGCCTTTTATGACAGAACTTTAATATTTGTTTTTATTTTTCCCCCATACTTTTCCAGGTTTCATCGACTTTTTGGTTAGCAATCATCCCATTGCCAAAATCTTGCGAGAAAACATTGTGTTTAAGATTGTACCAATGCTCAACCCGGATGGTGTTTTCCTCGGAAACTATAGGTGAGACTTGGATATTGTTTCTCGAAGCTTTCATATCCATGAGACCATAGCGCTCTCGTAACTATCGCCATGTATAGGAGATTGCTATGAGAGAGCTTATGGTCTCGTAGTAGATACAAGAGCTTCGAGAAACTGCCCTGGTTGATGTTCCATTCTGTGTTTCTATTCATTTATCATATCACAGTGGATGTGCTAGTCGGTGTTCTAGAAAGCAACTAAACCCCATTGCAAAAAAAAATAAAAAAATAATTTTATTTTATTTATACTCTGTCCATTAGTCTCAATATGTCGTAAAGAAAACAAATCCATATCTGTTCACTATGTTATAAAGGTAAAAGTTGCATGACTTTGTTATTTCTGGAAATCGGTTAAATAACCTTCTGTATCAATTAGTCACAGCTCTCTACAGAATCTCTGTGCCTCTCAAACTTTGAGAAACTTAAGCACTAATTCTTTAAAACTCGACTCTAGCTTGGCATTTGCATCTGTTTCAGGTGTTCTTTAATGGGGTTTGATCTGAACCGCCACTGGCTGGAACCGTCTCCGTGGGCCCACCCTACCCTGTATGCCACCAAGAACCTCTTGATGGAGTTCGACAGGAATGAGGTGAGTTACACGTTCTGGTCCAGGTGCTGCTGGCTTGATGAATATCGAGTAGTCCTGTTCCTCACTATTGGTCTATTCTACACAACCTGTTTATGTGTTTTCCTCTTTGTACACACCTTGGTCTCAGGGGTTCAAATCATGTCCTAGTTTGTCGCAAATGGGTGAGATTCCCACAGCGATGTTAAAATGCATAATCACACACTCACTCCTGGCATCAATGGTCATGAAAGTTACATTTCCGATGCATTACAGTTATCATCCTTGGTCTGTCAGTACCAGCCGGTGCTCACAGGTTTACTGCAACATTCAGCGCTACGAATGTTGAGAGGGTGCGATATTGATAGGATACACTGCACTACAGGTTTACTGCAACATTCTGTGCTACAGATGTTGTTGATTTCCTCCTGCCCTATACTGACAAGCTGTGATATCAGTGAAAGAATCGTTAAAGCAGTTTTACACCCCTATTAAAAGTAATTTTTAAACTACATTTATTCACATTGGTATATTTTTCAGATTTTTCCATCAATTGTCTGTCACTTATTTTAAGCAAAAAACAAACATTTCTACATTTCTTTGTCTGGCATTTTGTCACTGGATGACATTTGTTCCAGAAATACGAGGTAGATTTCTACATTGACATCCACGCACACTCCACGCTGATGAACGGCTTCATGTACGGCAACATCTACGAGGACATGGACCGCTACGAGCGGCAGTCGGTGTTCCCCAAACTGCTGTGCTCCAACGCCGAGGACTTCTCTCTGGCCAACACCAACTTCAACAAGGACGCCGTTAAGGCCGGCACCGGAAGACGGTAAGTCTGTCATGTGGAGCAACTCTGTGCTGTCTGTCATGTGGAGCAACTCTGTGCTGTCTGTCATGTGGAGTAACTCTGTGCTGTACTGTTCTGTAAATGGGGACTGACTAGTGGCGTTTCTTTTGGCAAAGTTTTTGAGTACGCCACATAAGCTACTTCCGGTAGCTAGATCGTTTTACTTGACAAACTACCCGGCAAATTTCTAGCCAAAGTGTGCTGCTTGTGCCGGTATCTGGCGACCGGTGCATCTCGGTTGACAAGAACCAGTCTACTGAGTAGACTGAGCCAAGTTGCACTGGGTTTGTTTTATTTGCCATCTTGCTGTCATGTGATGTGTCGGTAGCTGCTTTCTACCAAATTGAGAAGCCCTAATACTTTACAGTTACAAATTAATGACAAAAAGTCACAGATTTCAATGAGCACGTCACACTATTTTTTAGTAATAAATGCAAACAACATTCATTTGTGATACTCATCATCATCTTTATATCGCCCAAATCCCTTTTGTCGATCCACATTGGGGGGAATTTGATCGAGCAGTTAAATGTTCCAAAGACCAGACAATATTAGAGCTACATTCCCTTTATTCATATAAAATATAATTAATTTCTTTTTAGTGTTGGGTAATAAGTACATCAGTAAATAAAAAGTTTTGCCCTTTGGGTGGAAAAATCAAATGTATGTATCCTCAGATCAAATTTTGTTTGTCCATTATTTAGGTCAACCTGTGCTAATATGCTTTTAATGGCTACCATGTTGTTTAGAATGTGTTGATGATGTTCCAATGAGGATCTGTCTGATAGAACCTGTTTGAAGATAGGTACCTTGTCTGGTAGGGCCTTGTCTAATGGTTCCAGTATAAATGGTGCCATCTAATGGTGCCTTATCTAATAGTGCCAGACTGATGATGCGTTGTCTGATGATGCTAGACTGGTGGTGCCATGTCTAATTGTGCCTTGCTTGATGGTTCCAGTCTTATGGTGCCTTGTCTAATATTGCCATGTCTAATTGTGCCTTGTCTTATGGTGCCATGTCTAATATTGCCTTGTCTAATGGGTGCCATGTCTGATGGTATCTAATCTTATTGTGTAAGCCATTATGTAAATGAAAGAACCTTGAAAGCAGCTAGGCTCTAAGCCCCAATTAACGAAAACAACAAAAAGAAACCTTTTCTGATGGTGCCTCATCCACTGACACAACACGTTTCGTTTGACATCACATCACATACCAAGGAAATATCACAGACAAATATTTATGTCATGAAAGACAATGGTTAATTTGATTTTTTGTGTTTTTGTTTTTGTTTTGCAATTTTCCAACCAGTTTTATTTCATTTTTCATTTAAATTTCTGAATATTGTGTTCCCAGTCATTGGCTGGCCCCGTTTTGAGTTCCCAATTTTCAGACTAAAGGTTCCCAGTTATTAGTCCCAAGTTTTGATCTCGGTTTTGGCCCCCGGTTTTGAGTTCCAAGTGTTCAGCTAAATACTGGCCAGAGGACTGGTGACCATCCATTGTTTGTAGGCAACGGCCTCTGGAGAGTTACATAATGCGATATTTACATGAAAGACAATGATCCATCCTTTGATTAGAGACGTCAATTACCAGGTCCTCCTTAGTGGGCAGCCATGGCGAGGGTTGGAGGAAGACCGTACGCTGTTATTAATGCATAAAGTGATTGCCTCTCATTGGGACCTGTACTAACGAAGGAAAGGAGGCTGACATTTGCATGTTGTCACTTCCTTCTGTCACGGGACACTCACAGTTCCGGCTTCAATGTCCCACACAGTTCCATTTCTGCGTAGACTTGTCAAGTAACCATGGCAACTTGGACCAAAGTTCACTTTGCTAATGTCATGTTCGTTTGGGGGATTTTTTTTACAATTTATTGATATCTGATGCCATGTTCGAATTATTTGTAAAGCTTTTGTGAAATGTAAACCACTGAGTGAAATTACTGTAATATTAGATTTCAAATATTTATTTCAATGCAAGGTTATTCTAATCATGATATCAATTAGATATTGTTAATTAATCTTTAATCGAGATGTATTTTCAATATTATTTTTTTCGTCAGTTTTAATAAATGTATTAATATTTAGATTGTTCATATTATCGTTCTGTAGTCATGTCTTCTTTCAATATTTAGGATTGTTGTATTTTGTGTGTAAAACATAACTGAAATATCAACACCTGCTAAGCCTGGCCTGAATACTGCAAATATCTAAAATTGACTTTATCCGACACTGGTTTCGTGATTCTTTGCTCAAACTTCCGCTGATGGCAAACTGAACAAGCCACAACGGTCATTGTGCCCAATTCTAATTAAACAGATGTTTGCGATGTGTTGTTTTTGCCATCAAATTACCCCGGCCAGACCTGTGATTCTAACATCTGTTTGTGTTTGGCTATTGTCTCCAATGTTTGGTGATGTTTTACGTTTCAGGAAAATGCGACTAGATTCTTAATTCGATCAATAAGTAACACTCCTACTAGATTCCACATCTCCGGTTATGGTTGAAGATTCTCGCCAGCTATCCAAAAACAGTCATTTACAGAGTCAGGAACAGTTGCAAGTGATCCATCAAAATTTCTGTGGAGGAATTGATTTTTTTCCCCATTCTGCTTTGAGCTAAAACAGCTGTCCTTCTACCGTCTTTTTTAAAATTTGTGCGTGTATGTATATAATCACTGGATGTCCGTTCTTCCCACCAGGGCGGCGATCAATCCACCACCCTGAGCCCCGAGGAGCCAGTATAAATATGGCACAGTTAATTTCCGGTGCCGATTCTAGAAAAATAAGAATGCTTCAAGGAGCCAAGTTAGACTCTCCTCATGACATCCATTGTGTTTTATGAAACAATTTGAAAATGTTTGTTCGCCTTCGCTCTTGGTTTTCATTTCACTAAATCTTAACAATAATATGTCATATTGATTTTGCTGGAAGAATGATATTATATATTCAATGAGCTGTGTGTTTTGGGTTTTTTTTGGTGTGCAAGATGTTAAAAAATCGTGGGCATTTCAGATTTTATTTTTCTCAATTACTGGTCAGTGTTACTGTTACAATGTTTGATGAAGCCATGATTCAGATATTTGCAGTTCCAAATATTAATATTTGTATTAGTTACGAAAGGCTCGATTTTACATGGAAAGGAAAGACAGGGAGGGCCATGATGGGACATCAGGGTTTTATGGGTTTTATGGGTTTTATTAGTTAAAAGTATATTCAACCATAAGACTACAGCTCATAGATTACACATGTATGTAGAAAGTGATAACATTATGTAGGTGTAACCATGGTAACCGGGTGTAATGTAAAATGCTCCTACTGGTCTCGGCCAGCAAGGTAGAACTGGCTCAGTAGAGTGTCGGATTCACAATCCGGCAACTTGGGTTCGAATCCCAGGATAGGCACGGTCCTCAGTTACCAAATCAGGAACAGATTGAAGGTTGCATTTAGGAATTGCTTCTCACTGGAAACAAAGAAAATCTGGAAAAATTCAATGAGGTGGATATTATCTAACTAGTGATTCTTATACAAATCAATTGATGATCATAATCTAGTCCAGTGATCTAAAAGAGTTCCATGTTGCAGGTTTCATTGAAACTATTTTATTGGTTTTACTGGATTAAGTTGAAGTTTTTAAAGTATCGTGTTGTCCTGCATTGTCCTGTATTGTCCTGCATTGTCCTGTTACATTCAGTAATGATCTTCAAATTAAGAAAGCTAATCCGACATGAAAGCTGGCTCGTTAGCATTCTGTCATTATGCAACATGATTGTGCTAATTAACATGCCTTCAGCGCTCTGCTGAAATATGGCTGTGACTCACGGACTGGGACTCGCAGACGTAATGAAAAGACATGTGTCTCAAGGAAACAGCCATTCAGAATTCACACATTGCCTCACTGTTTTCAATATCAACACTTGTTTGCTTGCCGTGATTGCCACTCATTGCCCGTGTTGTTAACACGTATTGTCTGAAGTGAGCTCGGCGCGATGGTCTTTCTTTGATGTACAGTCAGCACATAGCCACCATCTTCTCCTGGCGCAATCTTCTAGACTCAACTCTTGAATCGCCAATTGATCTAATGAATCATTCATTGATACTCGAATCAAGGGAAACCGTATGCTGAATGTTTTTCTGATTCATAAGGGGGGGGGGAAAAGTTGTGAAAAGAATTTGCATGTAGGTCCCACGGAACTGCCTAGTCAATAGTTGATGTCTCTCATATTTTTGTGCTGTCATCGTTGATGTTGACTTTTGTTCAGAATTCAGAATAATTTATTTCATTGCTTTACCTCAGAACCGTCATGGAGATTCAGCCCTGAGATTACGAAAACCTTTTTTGAATACGATGTCAATCTCCGCTCAAAGTTTTGGATTCATGCTCAAAAAGTTTTGAACTCTCGGGGCTCGGTTATCATATTGGCCCCTTCAGGTTCAGAGTGTTTCTTGAATGGAATAATTGTAAAGAAACTGGCTGGTGTTTCCCCCGTAGTTGAGAATAGTTATCCTTGCTGTAAACATTGACATTCGATTGTCTCGGTGTTGGAAAACGTCATGAGGTTGATCAGGGACACAAGATTACAAAATATTTCTGAGTACAATTTCATGTCCAACTCAAAATTTTGCTCACAAATCCCCATATAAAATTTTAGCTTGAGCATGGAATTGTACTCAATATTTGGTAATCTCGGGAACAGGGTTTCAGGTTTTGTTATATGAAATTCTATCGATTGACAGCGTTTTCAGCCATCTCAACTCTCGAGCACAGAAAGAACGTGACAATAATGTGGTCATCACATTTGGTTCGATGTAGATATTACCATAACATACAGGCTTTTACCCACAACACAGATCTCTATCCCTGCTACATCCAATATTACTCGCTCTTTGACAATATTACCTTATTAATACATTGATTATTTTGTTGTGGTAATCTCCGCACTGATTGGCTGGATTTAACTTTCCGACGTGATTAGGTGATCAGCGTGATTAGAACTTCACCATCACTTAAGAAGGTGTTGTGGATATTGAAGATACTGGAAATTAAATTTATTGCTCTGCAGCTTGGTGGGTTGCCAGTATCAGCCAGATTTTGCACTATCAAGGGCATCGTCTGAAGTCTGTTCTGTGTCAGATTATCCAGGTCTATCAGATCATTCAGACAGGTCGGCCATGTGTCAGATCAGACTAGACTTATTATGGAAAATTGTTACATGAAACATGTAGTGAAGTATGAAATTAACCTTGATCATGATACAATGTCCCCAATGTTTGCCAGATCCAACATGGCCACCATTTTTATTTCAACATTATTTAATGTTGTTGTTTAAGGTTAACTCGAGATTCTAGTACTTAAAATTTATTATACAAAAATAAAAAAAAATATTTTAGAATTATCTTTTTCATGAGGCTTATCTTTGTGTGGAAAATTCTAAATTCTAAATTAGTTGCTATGGTCTGTATTGCAATGATTTGCGATTATGGAGATCATTCTTATGAAGGAACACCAGAATTGGTCACAACACTGCTCGTTAAGATTCATGTATCCACGAACAATGGCATTTCGAATGCAACAATTGAAAGCCGACACTTTAGTGCAGTGCTGCTCTGATACTGCTGTTATGCCGTCCGCGTTGTGGAATAAAGAACCCGGGTATTGATTTTCAAACCAGCATCAAAGGTCTTGGAGTTAACCACCATTTGATCATTGTAACGTCCTGCACTGCTTGATAAATCTCCAGCAATTCCGCCCTGCCCCCGTCATGTGTACATGTTTTAATCAGAGTGTATTTAAAATTTGCGACATCTGACGGCAACATCGGTCATCAATTGTCCCGAAATTACCCCCGCCGTCCCGGGCTATCCAACACTCTGGTACCCCTTCTGGGCCTGCAGACAAAATTAATATCCCAGTTTCGTGTCTCTTGTCGGGTGAAATGACCACTACATGATGGGGCATTTTCTTCCAAATTAGAAATTTAATCAAAACCGCTGTAATTTCCCTTGTTTAAACTGACCAGGAAATGTGACAAGTTGATTTAAGTTGACCAATTCAGCTGGTTCTGCGCAAACCTTCGTTCCAATAACGCTCGTGAGTGCGGAGGTTTCTCTGTTTATTTTGTCGATACTTCTTTGCCCAAGATGGCTGACTAGGGGGCTAATGGCACAATGCCAATCTGCATGATGAAGTGGCTCTGAAGGGATCGGTTGGGGAACCTTTTAGATCAATCGGCACAAACAAGACCAGAGCGCTTAATACTGCCATGTGTATAATATTACCGCCGAGTGACTAATATTTCTAGGACAAGCAAGTCCTGCCAGATCTAATGCAATTGATGGAATTGATGAGATTAGGCAGGGGGTATTCTACCAAGATATATATCCTCTGTCCCAAACGGCCCAACTAAGCGCAGAGAGAGATTAAATTGATCTATTAGATTATTGCGTAGCGTCATGAACGTTCCGCGAAATTTGCTGGGCAAAAGGGCATGAATTGCCTTATGAATTAGGCATGGTCCTGCATCCTCAATAAGCTTTTCATATGCAATCGCGGGTACAATTCGTATTCATTTCGCTGTGTACAGCAGCACATTTGAATATCAATATTTTCCTATCATCTTCATTGCAGATGCGGCTTGTCATGCTATATGATATAAACCCGATGGAATTGGTACACTCTCGAGTAGAACTGAATATCGGCAAAAGAAAGTGGAATTGATTTCGTGTTAGGATTTGTTGCCGTGGTCACATGGTCTTCTATTTCCAGATCCTTTGAAAAAAATATTGATGTACTTAGTTTCTATTTCCGTACGTTATGCTAGTAAATTTGTAAATGATGTACGCTATCCTATATAAATAGCAACTGTACTCGAAGCGATTTGGCTTTTAATTGTTGAAGGACCATTTGGTTTAGGGTTCTCCGGACAATACACGAATAGGTTTCACACCCACATAGACTATTTGAAGATACACAATTGCATGTCAAATCTGATAAATAAATGAAAGAAATTGATGATACTCATTTCAAGTACTGTTTGGCATGTGCGTGTGTGCATGTGTGTGTGCGGGATTGTGTGCGTGTGTTTTGTGTGGGTGTGAGTGGCAAAATTGCTTGCAATACTTATCAGTTATTTTTTCATCCATTACTGGAATCGACCTATCGTGTACACAGTCATGTCCTTGAAATGTGGAATAATTTTATTAATATTCATTTAGGGTTTAAAAGGTTAACTGTTTCTCCTCTGGGTTTATCATTCACACTCATCAGTTGGTTAATTATCGCCAATTACTGCATCAGACAGACTTTCATTTGTTGGAAATATAGATTCTTAGGCCAGCAGATTCTCTGATTGACACCGACACCCAAAGAAAATAAACAGCATCCTGAATAAGACATTAATGTTTGTAATTAAGTATCTGATTGTTTTACGTTGTAAATATTTTATAAGAAAAAATTTGTAATTGTACTTGAAATGTTACCAGTATTTTCACTTGGTATCAGTACTAAGCCTGGGATTGAACATTGATTAACTTGACTATTTCATCAAATATTAATACCAATCAAAGATACTGTCCAATTAACTTGTAATTATTTTGGAAAGATAATGTGCCGCGAATCAAGCATGCAGCGTAGTGTTGTTCACCAGAGAAGGAGAATAGATGATCTCGTTAATGGATCGTACACCGACATACGACCGACTTACTCAAGTGTCAAGACTAATTGGGGAAACAAGACAATTCGTGTAGTAATCCTAGACATTTTGGTCCAGATTCTATTTTGAGAGATGTTATTTTTAATGGAAATATATGTACTTTTAACTGTTAATGTTGCATTGGCTGAATTTGTAGTTAATTTTTGTATATATATAATAATATGTGTGTGTGTGTGTGTGTGTGTGTGTGTGTGTGTGTGTGTGTGTGTGTGTGTGTGTGTGTGTGTGTGTGTGTGTGTAATATAGGCACATTACTACTGTATTTAGTACTATTTACATATAAAAGGCATTTTCTACGCTTTAAAATATTACAGTAGATTCTAGCTGCTAGCCTGGATACTTCTGCATTGTGCTGACTATTGTTTTGATAGGTATATCAGTTGATTGCATTGCCATAAATTCATGTTTATAGTTAAAATATTGCTGGATGGGTGATGGGTGTATTGAAATACCGACTTATTTAAGAAGCCAAGCATGCGCACATACATACCCTCACGCACACGCGCGCGCACATACACGCGCCCGTCCACACACTTAGTACATACTTTCAGCTTCTGACCATTATTTGAGGATGTGAACGCCGCAAATGTTCTAATCTAGCATAGCTTATTATCATGTTTACAAGAATCACAAACTGTCATATTGTTAATTCATGGAATATCAGTAATTTCTATATGTCGACAATGTTGATTGATAATTGGATAACCATCCCCTGTACGACCGTCGATGTTGTAGACCGTCGATATACCCGCGTTCCTTGGGTGCATTACGGTATAACTCGATTAACCCTCTCGCTGCTGTAGGCAACCAGAGGTGCCCTAAAGAGCTGTGCTTGTGCATTATCCAGCAGGGAGAGAGTTAAACGCCAGTTAAACCATTTACATGTACCTGGTATTTGCTACAATGTGTAACTCTTGTAATGAAGCTCGAAACCGTATACTAGTAATCGAAAGCAGGGTCGGCGCAGACCCCATTTTTAACGGCATAAGTAGTAAGTGATATCATTTGTTTAAATTTGATACATAATAAAACAATAACAGTCTATAAGCAGGGGTTAATACTAGCACTAGTCCTGTAGCCAAAGCCAAAATGCTAAAGGTATCCTAAGGACTAGTCGAAATTTAGGATTCATTAGGCTTTTACTATAATTATGTTATCATTATCAGGACTAGTGCTCCAAAATGTTAGTATTAACCGCTGTATAAGTAAACATGCTACTGTATAGATTGCATGGACTTTCGTTTAATAGTACTCTGGATACGTTACGAACATGTCAGGAAGATAGTCACTCACATTGGCAGGCTGACTGCAATGGGTATGTTCTCTTTATCGAATATCGCCACGCTAAATTAAATAATATTTACTCAAAAGATTTACTGATATGAACAGTTTTATTTAAATTTTTAGTTATTATAGTAGAAATTAACAGATTGTACTCTCTTCTTGTTTTTGTTTTGTTTGCTTTTCATTCTATGAAGTCTTTACCGAGATAATCTACCAAACCTACCGATATATCAGTATCCATGACGTGACAAACTATATACTATATTACACCATAGATTATATTATGATTACACGGACACCCAATCATACTACGTGTAGCACTGACCCCGAACAGTACAGACTTTCAGCTTCTGACCAATATCTGAGTACATGTATGTGAACACAGGAACAATATCGAAGAAAACAAATTTGGGATCGAATCAGTTCCCTGAACCCTATCGCTGTCCATACCGACATTCTCAACCACAACATCACTTATAAATGAACACGTAATTGTTAGAATGTCGGCGGACTGGCATAGTCACAGTCACTTGCCACTGGATAGTAGATCGAATCTATCAATAGTTTTACTATTTTACGTGTTGTATTATCATACTATTAATCAAATAATAGTCTTTAATATAAAAAAGTAAATACAGTGTCCCCTCGATATAACGCAGAATTTGACCCCACGCACCCGCCTTATACGATAGTACAGGTAAATAATGTATTTTTAATATATAAATATGTTTTTAATTGTTTTTAGAGATTCGATATACTATCCAGTGGCAAGTGCCTGTGGTACAGTATTCTTATAGGATACTATAACTAAACCGCGCTTCCATTTCGTATCAGATGTATGCCCGAGTGACACAATTTAGTTTTTGGCGAGTTTTGGATATGCTTGCCCTTATTGGTAAGTAGAATACAGTAGCTATACACTGTACAATACATTACATTCTAATATCATTCTGTTGAGATCGTAATTAGAACAGTAGGCCTATACGTGTACATGCAATTACATAGACTGTATCTAGGTCTATATTAAATGAAAATTACAAAGTGATATTGCGATTTTTGAGAAATTATATAATTGGGTAAAACGACTAGGGGCGGATCCAGATGTTCAGTTTAGTGAGGGCTCAAACTTGTATTTTAGAGTGGGCTCATTATTTCAGTGACTATTTTCCTTCATTTTTTTTTTGTGATATAGAACTGTAAACATCCTTTTAGGATACCTTTCAGTATACATGTCATGTCTAAAGCTTTGTCAATATCAAGTGTTATAACCCAACTATAATACAAAATATATGTTTATTAAACAACTTTCTCCAGTTCTAGGGAGGCCGTGTCAGTTATTGAGAATGGTGAACAGGCTTAATGTACAGTGCACGGTGAAGTATCACCTTTCATATCTTACATGATAATGTAGTCAAAATGACTGACGACAGTGTCCAACACCTACCAACCATTCCACAGTCATGGGAATTAACACTACGTCCGCTAATCTGGGCCATTTCTCCCAATGTTAAAGGTATCCTAAGGGCTAGTAGAAATTCATGGTTTTTTTTGTAGTAAACATTTGTTATGTGTATCACTATTCAGGCTAGTACGTTTTATAGGTAAGTTTCCATCGCTGGGAAATTCCATCTAGAATAGTGTGTCACATCTACCAAACATTCCATCTAGGATCGCTTTAAACCCCAAATGAACCAAGCGATACATAATGGCTTCATTCTAACTGTCGTCCACGCGTATACTCACGTCTATGTGTATATTCTCTCACTGTTATTGTCTGGTGAGAAGGCGACACCTGCTACCTCTCTGGTCACCCCCAGATTCCTACACGAACTTCTGTCTGCTATCAACGAGGAATTGTGTTAGCGAACCACACAGTCCGTTATCAAACTAGATATTGTGTTTAAAGTGGCACTGGCGGAGTGTAGAGAGTATGTGAGGCACTCCCTGGTTACATATAAGATAATCAGTCACAGAGTGTTTGTATTGGTATGTTGGTCAAGCCACACACCGGCCTCACACTTGGAAGATCATCTTTGCTAAACAACAGCTGCTAAATAGTCTTTATCGAGAAATCTGTGCAAATCGCCAGTAGGTCTTTTAGAATACTAACTTTATACATTGGTAGTAGTATTCTTAAATAAACGTGTGCGATATAGAGTAGGTGTTTTATAGACCATTCATCAATTGTCCAGGAATATTAAAGACAGTATAATCATTATCTGGAGATATACAAGCTTAATAGCCACGAGAACAACAGCTTCTCTTAACATCTCCACTATGTATGTGTCGTTGCCTAAAGCCGGGTTATCTCATTAGTTCGCATACACTGGCTAAGAAAATGGCGATGGAAGTTTTGCATATCCTTTATTATTTATATAATCTGGTTATCTACAGTAACAGCTGTGCGGGTTTACATGTAGTCTACATATAATGTATTAGAACATAAACATACACAACATAATGTAGTAAGATATAAACAACTTGTATACATATATATGAAGAAAAAAACCGTAATCCTGTTACTTTTTGTAAATATGCACAAAATGCAGTTTTGTTTTGAGATAAAACGGGTTTTTTTTCTCTCTAAAACTGAAGGGCTCAAATTTAAGTTCCATTGTTTTATGTCCATCACTCTTCATCAAGCGCTTCAAACTTCGCTTACCATGAAATCGTTTTATAATATGGTGATGTTAAACATCTCCAAAATCGTCGTCTTCTATTTTAGTAAATACAACTTCGAAGGGGCATGGAATAATTTGATTCTGCGTGACAATCATCAAATTGTAATGATTATGGAGTTGACAGAACGCATTCTGTCGAAAACACATTTATAATTTTTTATTTCGCTATTTTGGGCTGAAATTTCACCTATGTAACTGTAGCTCTATGTTATTCTTTCAAATTTGGACTTGCAGAATTTGAAGTATATATGGTATTCAGGCAACGATTGAGCTTGTATGCCTACTCATGTAGCAAGTCATCTAGGCCAATACGTGTACAATCATAGACTGAAGATCATCTCAACGTCATACCAACCAACAGACTATAAGTATAGCTATACCTACTTCTACAACACAAAGAAAAATACAATATTGGAGAATCAGATTTATTCATAACCCCATACGTCAAATTTCAAATACACGTGCACATTTGCCTGGTTCCTGTCACACCAAATGGTCAAAAGTATAATGTCCTTTACAATTTATCAGGAACACACCACTCCGTTGTGTAAACCTTTCAAGCATGTTCAACGGAGTGCGGAAGGTCAATGGGCCAAACTCCGACCGCGTCATGCCAAAATACGCCGAGAAGAAAATGGTAGTTGTCCCCCTGCTTGGCGCTCAGCATTAAAGGGAAGTTTACAACAACGGCTATATAGTCATCTCAGTGTCTGAGTGGGATATCCATATCAACTGTGACGTGCATGGCATATTCTAAGTGAGATAACGTACACTATAGGCTATATAATAAAATAAATATAATAGGAATATAAAGACTGACTAGCACAAGCAGCTTATAACATTCACCACTCTCCAGCTGCATACGGTGAGACAAATGCGACCCAAGGAGGGACCAGTCTGCCGAAATCAGCTTAGCTGGAAGGCATTACACTCACTCACTCACCGTTATCTCTCCCACTGCATCCTGATGACATACATGTATCTAGATGGACATATCAGCTGATAATTTAATTTTAATACAGAAGATTTTACTGGAACTTCTACAGGTTTAAATTAGGCTACTAGAGTTATGTACCTTGTATGCTCCGGGAGGAAGCAGGTCGTTTCGTACAAAAACCAGTTCGTACCATTCCCGGGTCGTTTCGTATTTACTTTCGGGTCGTTTCGTACCGGGTTTTTAATGCACTTGGAAATTGTTTTCATCGAAGAAAAACATCTTTTTAAGATTGTTTTAGTTACAATTTTTATTTTTTATCTCAGATGTTATTATTATTAATACGGCACCCGTGACGGTGTCAAAGGTGAAAGTGTCTGTATATAGAGGATACTTAACTGTGTTTCCCAAATATCATGTTTTATCTAACCTCACACAAGAATGTCGGATTTTGATTGGCTGAGGCGAGGGTAATTATTTTCAAAAATGTTCCCCGCTGCAGCGGGGAATATGTTTTGACTAGTTTTCCCTTGTTGTTGCGTTACGCCTGAGCTTACCACTTATCGGGAGCCAAGTTTAACTATGACGTCACAATGAACAAAGGATCTAACCAGAATGTGTGAATGAATGCCTAGCTGCTAGT
>JAUTBQ010025786.1:0-18712 GCA_032361185.1 Lepetodrilus ovalis
GTTAAAAACTTTTGAATTAGCTACGGCTAGTCCTGCAAGTTTTTGCCTTGCACTCACATACCTATAAAACCATTCATCATAGTGTTTGGTGCGTAAGGTCAGTTATTTTAGAAGAGGATTATATATGCTTGATTTTTTAAGTTTGCAAACGGTTACAGAAAATAGTAGTGTTTTAACACTTATCTATGCTGTATTGCTATCTTTTTTATTGTCTACTTTGATTGCCATTACTTATGAAAAGACTTATCGTGCTTTATCATACTCTAGGAACTATGTACAATCTTTGATACTTATCGCTATAGTTTCAGCTACGGTTATGGAAGCTGTTGGGGATTCTTTGGCTCGTGGTTTAGGTATCATGGCTGCTATGTCAGTTATACGATTTAGAACTAACTTTAAAGATTCTAGAGATATTGTTTTTATCTTTGCTTCATTGGCTGTTGGTGTATCGTGTGGTATCAATGCTTTTAGTCTTGCTATCGTTGGGGCATTTGCTTTTATCATCGCGGCTTATCTACTTTATGCATCTCCATTAGGAACTAGTAGCTTTTTTGATGGTATGCTTCGTTTTAACATAGACAATACACCAGAACATCAAAAACTACTCGAACAGGTTATGACTAAGTATTGTAAGTCATTTGCACTTATCACGCTTAGAGATATGACGCAAGGTAGTAAACTAGACTATGCCTACCAGATAAAACTAAAATCAAATACAAAACGAGATGAGTTTGTAGGCACACTTAGTCGTATACCTTCTATACAAGGTGTAAACTTTATGATGCAAGAGGCGACGGTCGAGTTATGAGAAGCGGTAAAGTACTCTTATATACATCTTGGATATTGGCTCTTGATCTTCTTATCTTGCTCACACTTTTTGGGCAAGGTGGAGGAAACCAATTTGCAGGGCTTACAAAATCAAAACAGACTGTTATAAACCACAGTTTTCCAGTAAAAATAGTAAAGATTTATACACAAACTGGTCAACAGGTACAAAAAGGTGACATACTTGCCAAGGTAGTTCGTACAGATATTGAAAAAGAGGTAAACACACTCTCTCACAAAATCAACCAATCAGTCGAAAAACAGAGAATATATAAAGATTCACTAAGAGCAGAGATAGATCTTTTAGATATGAAACAAAGCCAAGAGTTATCTTTTATGGATACGCAGATAAAACAACTCAAACAAAAAACAAAAGCCAATCAAAAACTTTTACAAGCCATCGATACAAATATCGTTTATAACAACAGTGAAGAGAACTTGAAGTTAGCACAGTTAAAACAGAAAAAGAGACAAGCAAAAAAGCTTTATCAAACTAAAAAAGATGCACTTGTAAACAAACTAAAACGAAGTGACGCACCTGTGATAGAAAACCTCAGATCACTCTATAAACAAAAACAGATGTTGAAAAAAAATCAATCTATCATACCTGTTTACGCCACACACAAAGGTGTACTAGATAAGATAACACATACTTCAGGAGAGATTATAAAAGCCTATGAGCCACTACTAACGCTAAGGTCTGCTAACCCAACCTGTGTTGAGGGCTATATCTATGAAGATGTCAAGAGTAACTTAAAAGTGGGTCAAAAAGTTCTTGTAAAACCAAAGGTAAGACTTACAGACGAAAAAGAAGTATATGGTGAAGTGCTAGATATAGGTACACAAATCTCAAATCTTCCACCTCATCTAAATAAGTTTCAAAACCTTAAAGCTTGGGGTTATAAAGTGCTTATCTCACTACCAGAAAACAAGTTTAAACTAGAGCAAAAAGTCACTATCTCTTCGATAGATAAACCTGTAGAAGGATTAGAAAAGAAGGTTCACGATTTTTTCTCCTCTATTTTTAGTAAAAATGAAGAGAAGTAACTCATGAGAAAGGTTATAAGCACACTTTTTATCTTGGTTTCACTTAGCCCTCTTAGTGCTTCTATCTTAGATGATTTTTTAGATACGAGCAGAGTTATGGAACTTCATCAAAAACAAAATGCCTTGTTTGAACAATATCCACAAGATAGCAAATATTTTGAAAATGCACGATTTAACATAGAACACTCAAACTTTGACAAACTACAAAGAAAGTATAGTGTAAGACTTTATACTAAAAAACCAGGCTCCATAGAAAACGAAAAAGTACAGTATCAACTCCAAAGAGAGTATGTAAAACAGATGCAATACTGGGATAAAGAGAAGATTTTAAAAGAGCATTATAGTATCTTGGTTGAGGCTATCAGACAAAACAACGCTCAAAGGGTGTTAAAAGAGCAGATACAAGCTGAACAAAAAGCGTTTAAAACGCTCTCGTCTTATGTTCAAAGTAACCAAGATATACTTAAACTTAACACGATAAAAGATAAGATAAAAACTTTAAAACTTCAACATTTGCAGATACAACAGAGATACAAACAGCAACTTTTAGCGATAAAATACTCCTTGGAAAACTCAGATACTTCCATATCTATGATAGACAATGAGATACAAAACATCACAACTTTTGATAGGCAAAAACTTATAAACTTTATCATAACCACTCCACTCACACTCCAAGACAACATAGATCCAACATCTTTAGAAAAAAGTCATGAGATAACCCTTGCAAAGCAAAATCTTAAACGATTATCTGACAAAACTCTGATAGGTGTGGACAATCTTGAACTAGAGTATGATGATAGTAAAAAGAGTAAAAATGCCCTCTCTTTTGGTATAAGTTTCAACTTTCCAATCTTTGAAGATAAAACAAAACTCATAAAAGAGAGACTCAAACTCTCCCAAGCAAAACAGGAGATAAAACAGAGACAAAAATCGTTAAACAATCAACTTCAAACACTAAAAGATGAGATAGAGTACAACATCAACTATCTTGATGTTTTGAAAAAAAATCAAGCCCAAGATAGTTTTACTTCAAGTGTGGGTAAGATAGATTTTAACACTTTAAAGTTTTTGTTAGAGCAAAAAGCCCAAAAGATAGAGATAAAAAAAGAGATACTTAAAACGATATACAAAATTGAAAAAGATTATCTTATACTGCTTTATCTTACCAAAAACATTGACAATCAACAGTTTCAAGCGTTGATGTTAAACAGAAGCTAGAGGAGAAAAAGTGGCAGGTTTAGGTGGTACTTATATAAGTAAGTTAGACCGTTATGAGTTAAAGTACATCATCCCTTTTGAGATGGTAGAGCCTATGACAAAGTTTCTTATGACTTATTGTCATCTTGATTATCACTCCCAAAATGCACCAAAAAACTTTTATCAAGTAAACAGTCTCTACTACGATACACCAAACCTTACCTTTGCTAAAAACAGACTATATGTAAGATCTCCTCGCTTTAACATGAGAACTAGAGCTTATGGAGATGGCACAAAAGCACCATTTTTTCTAGAGATAAAAGTAAAAGATGGAAACTGCGTTAACAAATACCGTGCAAAGATAGATGAGAGTGAATGGCCTAGGATGTTTACCAATCCAAACTATAGAATTCATGAGCAAGGTGCTGAGTCAGAGATGACAAACAAAGAACTTTTTTACAAAACAGCTCTAAAATACAACGCAACCCCTAGAATTTACACCCAATACAGAAGAAGAGCCTTTGTATCAGAGATAGATGAGTACGCAAGAGTAACGATGGATATAAACATGAAAGGTTACTTAGAAGATAGATATACACTCATACCAGAAGATAAAAAACTCATCAACTATGATAGTTCATTTTCTTATGCAAAAGAGGCAAACAGACCCTCCGATAGCAATGTCATCTTAGAGTTAAAGTGCTACCCTCACCAAGTCCCACTCTGGTTTCTTGATATGATACGAGAGTTTGAACTGATGCGTACTTCGTTCTCAAAATATGTAGTAAGCCTTCAAGCGACCATAGCTCATGACCCGATGTTTAACAACTTTCATAACATCCATGATAGACAAAACAACTCGTTAAGGTATATGGATTAACTCACTCATGATATGCTCCCATATCACTTAAGTTGCTGTCATCATGAGGTCGTAAAAAATCTCCATATACGATACTTCCATTTTCATCTCTCTTACCTGATATAAGCGTATCATCAAACGAGATAAACTGCTCTTGTAAAAGTGTACTATTTGAGTCAAAGATACCCCATGAGTTGTTACTCTCATGAACATCGTTGTAGTATCTCTCTTCATCTACATGGGCTGGATATATAGATATGTTGTTTAAAACAGTGCTGTTGTACTCAGGTGGAAACTTAAAGTTAAATCGTTGATTTTGATATGCTGTGTTATCTAAAATTTCTAAAGCTTGTTTATTGCTGTTATAATCAAACCCTTTTGAGAGGTTTTCCCAAGCTATCGAGTGTGTTACAAGATGTTTTGCTTTTTCTGAAGATTGGTTGTTGTCTTTTCCTAGTTTGAAACCGATACCATCACCATAATCATATCCATTTTTATACGACAAACACTTTTCTACTACGATACGATAAGCAGAACCATAAAAATCAAACCCATCATCACTGTTTTCCCAAGACCTACAACCGATAAACTGATTTCCAGGTCCATCAGAGTATGCTAGTCCCTCTTCGTTTCTATCACCTGTTGCAAAGCCATCAGCATTTCCTCCTGAGTGTTCTGGTCTGTAAGCTTCTGGATAGTTTTGAACTTCATCATAGTTATGGTGTGCGTCACAGTTTTTAAAGATATTGTATGAAGCATTTGTATCTAGGGCAAAGCCACTAAAATGGTTATGGTGTGAGTTGACATTTTCTATAAAGTTATGTGAGGCATTGTGTCTTAAGATAAGTCCATTTGCTCCATTTTTTATCTCTAAGTTTTTGATAACAAGCCAATTACTTATAATCTTAAAATCATCTTCTTCTGTTTTATGTCCACTAAAAACGGCATGTTCATCAGGATAACTAGTGATAGTGAT
Source organism: Lepetodrilus ovalis (assembly GCA_032361185.1). Lineage (NCBI taxonomy): Eukaryota > Metazoa > Mollusca > Gastropoda > Lepetellida > Lepetodrilidae > Lepetodrilus > Lepetodrilus ovalis. The sequence continues at coordinate 4,908 of JAUTBQ010025786.1, forward strand.
AGAGTTATTTACATCTCCACTTTTAGATATATAAACATTTAGTGGATACTCTCCCTCTCGTATGTATATAGTAGCCCCACCACTAGCTTCAGACATAGCGGCAGAGATAGTTTTACAAGGCATATCTTTAAGACAAGAGTTTGCATCATCTCCCGTTGGAGAGATAAAGTACATCTCATCATCACTAGCTTTAACTTCGTAGGTATAAGTAGTGTTGGCTTCTAACCCTTCATCTATATATGTAGTAACATCAGCAGCTGTAACCTCTAGCAGTTTTCCATCTCTAAATATCTTAAAACTCTTTTCATCATCAGAGTTATCTTGCCACTGCACAGAGACTTTACTAGAAGAGAGTGCCTCTAACACCAAAGCAGTAGGAGCAGTTGGTGTTGCAAAAAGAGTAAATGGGGAGATAGCTAGTAAAAAAAAGTATTTTGTATTCATGAGAAGCCTTAAAATATTAATATAGTATAGCATAATATTTTTAGATTTTAAAATTTAAGTATGTTTAAGTTTTAGCTATATTGGTTAAATATATTGTAGTGTTCATGAGTACATAAACCAGCTTGAGAAATATATAGTCTATTTGCAATCATTTCAACTCTATATCACGGAAAAAACTTATAAATCTCTTTTCTGTGTCTAACTGTTTCAATGATGATACCATCGGCTTCTTTTTTGATACCAACTCTATAGTTTCCAAATCTAATTTTAAAGTATTGTTTATAACCTTTCATCTTTTCAATTTTACCAACTTCTTCAAGGTTTACACAAGTTGGCAACTCATCAAATACAAATGTCTCAATCGTTTTAGCATAATCATTTGGCAGTTTTGAAAGTTCTTTTAAAAACTTTTTTCTATATTCAATTTCCATATTTACTGTTTTAAAGATTTATAATATTTCTTTGCATCTTCTAATGATAATTTTTCATCATTTTTATTTTCTTCCATTAGTTTGTAAAGTGCATAATTTTCAAGTGTATCAGTTATCTTTTCATATGTTTTTATATCTAATTGAACAGCAATCTTATGGTTTTTACTATCTACAATATAGTTTGGTTGTAGTTGCATTTTTCCCTCCACAATAGTTTATTTATACCCATTTTATCTAAAATTAAAGTTATTTGAACTTAATTTTTGGAGGGTTAAGAAATCTTTGTTACAAAGAACCTATATTTTTTAAAAGTGTTGGTGTCCATCTGTTGTATTCAAAAAAGCTCATAGTTTTAAATTTTTCGCTATTTTTAAAAATCTTGGCATAAATCTTTTTATCCCAATCTGCATCAAACACAGGAATAATCTCTTTTTTACCAACTTTTTGACGAACAAGTGGCAAGATAGCATCATCTCTTTTGCCATAAATCCAATCCAAAGGATACTCCCAATCGTCATAATACGCCATCGGAGAGATAAAATCTATATACGATTTAAACTTTTCTGGGTCTTGACCCATATCTTCCCACTCTGGAGAGAGGACATAGACACCAAGAGGGAGATTTGGCTTGATAGCAAAGAGGAGGTTTTTAACCCTTTTGATATAAGAGGCTATAGCATCTTCTTTGAAATCACTCCATTTTCTTCGCTTAGAGTTGTCTTTGCTAAAGTCGATGGTGATTGGGTCATAGCCATACTTTTTCTTGTATATCTTTCTTGTAGTATCGCTTAAGTCCATGTTGTAAGCATCAAACCGTATCCAATCTAAAACAACAGCATCAAAACTATACTTTTTAACTATCTCTTTGATGATAGATAACTCATAGTTTTGAACCTCTTTGTTCATCGGGTTTACAAAGTATTCATCTCCTCCAAGAGGGGTGGTTTTTCCATCTTTATAAACCATCATCCTCCATGAGCTATGTTTTTTAAAAGCTATCTGGTCATGAAACTGTGGAATCCAAGCTTTGACTTTGATACCATTTTTATGTGCAGTTTTTATAAGATAAGCAAAAATATCAACTTTCTCATAACCTTTTACAGTTGGGGCTATGTTGCTAAGATAAAAGACTTTACCAGAAGCTGTCTCGTCATCTTCATCTTGTTTACAACCGATACTAATCCATGAAATATGATTTTTGAGAGCATTTTTTACTAAGTTGTCAGCATCTTTTTTAGTATGTATGTTTTTGATAGTACGAACGATAATCTCTTTTTGAAAAGCACTAGCCTCAAGAGCGAAGATAAAAACGGATAAAAATAATAAGATTTTTTTCAAATATATACTCTTTTAAAGTCATTGTACCAAAAATCTAATCTGTTTTGTAAACGAACGCACCTTTGGACAGACTTCTTAGTGTCAGCAGGTGTTCTTCTAACATCTCTCTTGAAACATAAGGTCCTACAAGCACTAAGTTTACCTCTTTGCCATCTCTTATAACTGTACTGATAGTTGGCTCATATCCAAGTTGTTGTATCTCACTTAAGAGTCTTTTGGGCTCAAACTTGTTAAATGCGAACATTTGTACGAAGTATTGTTCTTGTTGTGCATTTACCTCTTGTACTTGAGCATAATAGTCAGGTTGAACAAAAGAAGAGACAGCAGGTGTGACAACAGCCGTTCTCTCATCAAGCAAGTCATTGACAAGTATCTCTATCTCATCTTGATGAACTTTTAACTCTCCAGCTACAAGAGAACTCATACCAAAAACTAAACCTATAAATAAAAACTTTTTAAAATGCATCTAAATGCCCCTTTGCTATATCTGGTCTTTTATCTGCAAAATCTAACATAACATCAATATTGTCATCCCAGTCGCCCATGTCATGATAGTCTGGTCCTTCACTGCCCCATCTTTGTATATGTTTTGGCATTTCAGGTGCTATGACATCTTTCATACGATTTATGAGAGGTTTTACACGATTTGGAGCAAATGTACTTGTTAGTAGTGCTTCATATCTAGTTCTAAAAGCTGTTTTAAAAGCATCGTTTTCTAACAGTTTTCTAAACAAAAAGGTTGACCAAGGGGCATTTCTCCAACTTACACTGTTTGAAGCAGAGGCAAACTTTAAGGTATTGTGATACAAACCATAACTTTTTGGGTCTGGTGATGAGTCTTTTGCAAAAAGGTTAAACCCTGCATCTTGATCATCCATCATCCATCGCCATTTTGTACCAGCTTTTTCCTCTTTCCAATATCTTATATTGTTCCCTGGCCAGTCAAAGTTTGCACTATATATTTGGATACTTTGATAATCGATATAGTTGTTTATATCTATCTTTGAAGCGACATAGTTATAGTTAGCATCATTAGACAACTCATGAGTCTTGAGATAGTTTATCAAACTTGTATAATCATCTGATTTGCCCTCTTTAACCTCCTGGTTTCGATATAAGATATTTATATTGTCAGCATCAAGGTTAGCATAGTTGTTAGCCAGATAATCTTCGTTTTTCTTTTCACGGATATTGTGAATCCCCCAATACTTACCGTTTAAAAACACAACACAAGGCTCATATGCTTGATAGTCAACATTTAAGCCATCTTTGGCAAGTTGTTGTATCATCGCATCTCTAAACATGGTTTTCCACCAATCTTGTCCAGAGTTTCTGAGTTTAAAACTTTTAAACTCAGCTATGTTTTTCTCTTTAAAAAGTTTATATTCGATACGCTTTTTGCCATATATGCTATCAGCTTTGATACTAAGTGACTTTTGAGCTAACTCTCTTGTACAAGTTCCACTAACAGATATATCAACTTCTTGTGAAAAACCCAAGTTTTTATCTGTACCAAAATACTCTATATTTGTAGGTCTTTTCCAATCTTGCATAAAGTTAGCACTTCCCGCACTACAAATCTTTTCAGCTCCATTTCTTCCTACCGTATAGATACCTATCATATCATCCCAAAGATACTCACTATCTGTTGTTAGAGAGATGATAGGAAGGGTTGTGTTTTCGTTTATAAAGTATGTATTTGTAACTCTTTTGCTTTGAAACTTTCCATCTTCAACACTCATGACTCTTAAAACTGTTGTTTTATAGATACTGATAGGACTTCTATACTTTCGAGAACCATAACTTGGATATGAACCATCTGTAGTATAGTATATATCAGCACCATTTGAAGCACTAAGACTTACAGCTACTGAACCTGTATAAAAGCCACCAGCTTTAGAAAACTGTGGTGCAGCAGATAGTGTTGATTGGCTATGTATATCCCAGTTTTCTTTTTTTGGTGTTGGGTACATAAAACCTACAGCTCCTCCATCTTTAGCTATAGAGATATCAACTTCTTGTTGACCAAACTCGATAGAGTCTATCAACTGACCACCTCTATCAAACAAAGCTACAGCTTCGCCTTTATCTTTTAACTTGAAGTTTGTATGGTGTTCTAACAGACTTGTATCTTTCTCATCTGCCCAAAAAAGCATATACTCATGAGACTTTAAAATCGTACCACTTGGGATAGTCCATTTTGGGTTATTTAGTTTATCACTTAGTTTGTATCCACCTATATTTACACTTTTGCCACTTTGGTTATAAAGCTCTATCCAATCTGAAAATTTAGAAAAATCAGGATCTACATTTTTGTGAGCATTTGAAGCCAACACTTCGTTGATGATGACGGCTTCAGATACAGCACCCTCTACCACCGCAAATGGATAATAATCTTTTTCATCAAAAGAACCATTAAAAAATGCCCTAACCTCATACTCTCCATCATAGTGAAGAGCTGGTAGTGTAAAAGTCCCCTGCTTTTGACCACCTGTCTCTATGCGTCTTACAACATGTCGCTCTTTGTTATCATCAAAAGCATAAAATATACCCAACCAGTCATCATCGTTACCAGCAAGTCCTGTAACATCAACCGTGATAGGCTCACCTACAGTATAAGTCTCTTTTTGTGTTTTTATCTGTACATCTTGGGCATTATCTATCACACTAAACGAGCTTCTGTCTCTTGTGTTGTAGTTGTTATAGTAAAAAACTCTAGCTTCATAGTCACCTCTATGGTTTAACCCTCTAAAAGTGAAAACTTGTGAAGATGATTTTCCTGCGTATTGGTATGTTAAGAGATGTTTTGGTTTGCTACTATCATCTGCATAAAACAGTCCAACCCAGTTACAATCGTTTCGTCTTCGAGAGCCATCTTTACAGTTTCTAGTTTTTCTCATACCTGTAACACTAACCGTGATAGACTCACCCTTGGCATAAGCATCTTTGTTTGTATCTATCGAGAGTGCAAACAGCGTATCTGTCAAAAGCAGAGATATTAGTAAAATTTTTATATATGTTTTCATCTTTTATCCTAGTGCTATAAAGTCAGCAAGTGACATCTTTTGGTCTATCATGAATGCCTTGTCTTTAAACAAAACATTGACACTATCTTCATCTACAAACTTAAGTTCAACAGAGTTTTCATAGTTTTTAACAACAATCTTTTTAAACTTCATACCAACCTTGGAAACCGTAATCTCATAAGGAGAAAGCGTAATAATCTCCTCTTTTTCACTACCTGGAAGTTTCACCTCCATAGCATACTGAGTAAAAGAAGAGTCAGTTGCCTTCTTATAAGCAAACTTAGCAACATCTACAAAGTTTCCTTTGTTTATATATGTAGAAGTTCGTATGGTTTTTTCTGTCAACTTATCATGAGAGTCTTCGCTTTTTTTACTATCACTGCCACACCCTATAAAAAGTGTTGCCCCTAAAATAACTGCTAAAAAGCTCTTTTGCTGCTGGTACATTTTAATATTTCCTTTATTTAATCTATTAATACCTATATCGGCAAATTGACTAAAATAGTTAAGAAATTATGATATAATGCTTTAAAATTTATAAAGAAGGGAAAAGTATGCAAACATTAACCATAAAAGTTGATGAAAGATACATAGAGCAAGTTTTAAACTTTTTGTAGCAAATTCCCGATAATAAAAGAGAGATTTTTCAACACAAAAAACTAAACATATCTCCTAAGATAACAAAAGAAGATAATTTTTTAACTATCTTAGCCAATGGTCCAACTATTTCTGATGATGAAGCAAACAAATATATTTCTAAAAATCTAGCTAAAACATAAAACCCATCGCAAAAATTCTCTGCAAAAACCAGTAACTAGCTGTGATACCGATAAGATAAGAGATAGTTTTTCGTATATACTCATGATAGTTGGAAGTTAGTTTATAAAACACTCTCATGATAGTAAGAACCAACGCTATAAAACCTAACTGTCCTACTTCTACACCAAGATTGAAAAAAAAGAGTGACAAGGCGATATGCTCTTTATCTAAGCCTATCTCAAAAAGTGAACTCGCAAAGCCTAGACCATGCAGAAGTCCAAATATAAAAGCTACTATCCAAGGGTATGTAAAACTTAGTGTAGTTTTATCATCTACTACGATTTCTCTTGCTAAAAAAAGTATGCTCAAAGCTATCATCGCCTCTACATAAAGTGTTGGAAACTCTAACATTCCAAGCATCGCAAGACCAAGAGTGAGAGAGTGAGAGATAGTAAAGGCTGTGATAGTCGCAACCAATACTCTAAGATTTGAAACCAAAAGCATCAAAGCTAAAACAAACAAAAGATGGTCATATCCTGACAAAATATGCTCTATACCCAACCAAAGATAAGATAAAGAAGAGTCTGTTTTTGTATCTTTTGTGATTGAGACTAAAGGCTGATGAAAAGTTAAAAGTCTGTTTTCAATCACTTTAAAATCACTCTTATAACTAAAAATCACACCACTATCACTCTGCAAAAAGTTTGAGATAGAGATACTTTTTCCACCAAGTCCAGCTTTACCACACCAAAGAGTTCGCTTTGTTAGTATAAAGCTACCTTCATGAGATAGAGATTTTTTCACTATATCTTCACAACCTCTAGGAAGTTCAATCTTTAGATCATCACTCTGCATATCTTGTGCTGGTTTTTTCAAAAGCATCTGTATATTTTTTGTATCACTATCTTCTATGAGTTCAAGATATGAGAGTGCTGTTTGATGTGCATATATCAGTGTTGAAAAAAGCGATAAAAAAAAGAGTAGTCTAACTATCATAAGCCCCACTTATCTCTTAAAGTTTTGAGCTTTTTTTTACAATACTGCTCTTTTTTATCTTCTAGAAAATCACTCAAAACTATATCTTTTATCTCTGAAAAAGGCATAACCTCACCCAAACTATGTTCGGATATATAGAGAAGATGAACTCCAAGATTTGAGATGACAGGCTCTTGCCACTGGTTCTTTTTAAAACGACTCAGTTGTTTATAAAAGCTATCACCAAAAAGTTTGACTATCTCTTGTTTAGAGAGGTTTTTAAAATGCTTCTGTTTAAACGCATCTGCTATGTTATCTATATCTTTTAACAAAACATTACCATCTTGTAGCAGGGAGAGTAACTTGTTTGCCTTGTCGATGGGGTTTGTCTGCTCTAGTGAGATAAAGATATGAGAAAACGAAAAAACTCCATCTTTTCTATAATCATCAAGATGTTTTTCATAGAAAGTGTGTAACTCTTTTTGGGTTGGTTTAGGAGTTACTGGCATATCACAGATGACTTCTTTTGCTCTTGTTACAAGTCTATCATAAACCACAGCATCACTTCTATGTAACTGCATAGATAGTGCCTCTTTAAGAAGCATCTCATGAAAAGTATTTTCTCGCTCAAGAGCAGCTAACTCTACTTTGGTAGGCAGTCGTCCCCACTCCTTTTGCCATAAGAGTTTTTTAGATTTTACTATATCCTCAAAAGGTAGTTCATAAACTTCTATTTTTGGTTTTGGGGTTAGTGTTGTTTGTGCTAGATAGATAAAAAATGCTAAAACTAAAAAGTGAAAAAGTGGATCTTTTATAAAACTTCTAATCATGAGATAAACAACTCCTTTGGAAAAATATAAGCAAAAAGAGTGCCGTTAAAAAAATAGTTAAACTTACTATAAAAAACTTCCACTATTTGCCGATATACTAGGATAATGAACAAAACAGGGGACATTTTTTGATGCAAACTATAAAACCACCAGTTGGTAAGATAACTTTACTATCTAGCTTTATACTATCAGTTGTGACAACTACAACACTATTTGGTGGGAAACTTGATTATGATTATGCACTCAAATGGGCTCGTCAAGGAGATATGGAAAAATCTCTCCAAACACTTGATATGTTTTACAAGGAAAATCCTCAAAACAAACATCTTCTTTACGATTATATAACCGTACTTGGTTGGGCAAACCAAGATAAAGAGGCACTTAGCCTTGCTAAAAGTATCGATTTTGATACGGCTCCAAGATATGCTCTGCAAAACATAGCAAAATCAGCTAGAAATGCAAAACAGTTCTCTTATGCAACCAAACTTTATGTAAAAGGTGCAAAAAGATTTCCAGAACAGTCTGATTTTTATCTCGGACTTGGGTTAACACTCAACGATATGAAAAGAGGCGAACTTAGTAAAAGAGTATTTCAAAAAGCACAAGAGAAGTTTCCAGACAATCTTGATATAAAGTTTGCACAAGCGGCAAGTTATGAACAGTATAAAAACTACTTTGATGCTATGGCTATCTATCAAAACTTACTCAAGTATCCTAAGGTTTATGACAAGGCTGTTGTAAAGCTAGTAGGAACACTCAGAAGACAAGGCATGGCATTTGCTGCTCAAAAGTATGTAGATGAAAATCCTAAACTATTTGATGCTGCAACAAAAACAAGTATCAAAAGTGACCAAGCTACCTTTAAACTACGCTGGGGAGTTAACGGCTATCACAAAGAAGATGATAAAACAGATGTAAAACAAGCCCTTACAAAAATCCAAGGGGTTATCAACGAACTTACAGATAAAAAACAAGACCCAGTGAACAATAAAAGATTGCAAAGTGCTTATTTTGATAAAATCGTGGCACTTGGAAACTTACAAAAACATAGCGATGTTATAGCCTATTATAAAGCATTTAGAAAGTTAGGTGTCAATCCTCCTTCTCATGTATTAAACATAGTGGGAAATTCTTATCTATCTTGTAAAAAACCAAAACTAGCACAGCAAATCTTAATAAAATCTTTGGCACAAAACCCAAATGATTTTAAAACCAAAATCCTCCTTTTTCGTGCATATAGTGATGGCTATGATATGAACAAAGCTCTAGCTTTAGCAAAAAGTATGGATAAGCATGAGTTAGCAAAAGTTTGGGACAAAAACCATCTCCAAAAAATTGAAAATCCAAAAAAAGAAGAAGCCGCTTTATTAAAAATCTTGGCTTGTGAATATAGTGGTTATATGGATTGTGCCCAGAAAGAGTTAGAAACTATGATAGAAAAAGCTCCACTTAGTCAAAGTTATAGAAGTGCCTTGGCAAAACTCTACTTTTATAGAGGTTGGTACAACAAAGCAGATGAACAATACCAGATAATAAATAGCAACGACCCAAAAGATTTTGATGCAAAAGCAGGAAGAATTATAATTGCACTAGAGCGAGGCGAATACCAAATAGCTCATAAAGCGATAGAAACTTTAAGTTGTGCATACCCTAACAAAAAACTAGGATTAAATGAGATATATAAACTATGGAACAGACACAACCAAAGTTACTTTACCATACAAAGCAGATTTGGTAAAGACCCACAAGAGTCAAACATAGGAACCTCAAATACTTACAACATAGATGCTTACTACTATGCATCACCTATAAACTACAACTGGCAACCGTTTGTTTTTAACAACTTTGCACACACAAAGTTTTATAAAGAGAAGTTAAACAATGAAAGAGTTGGTATGGGTGTAACTTACACAAGTAAAGCCTTGGAAGTTACAAGTAAACTAGCTTACAATGCAACCGTTGTTGAAAAACTAGCACCTTCTATAGATGCCACTTGGAAAACAAACGACTATCTTTCACTCAACGCAGGATATGCTTACTTTTCTAAACAAACACCTCTAAGAGCTATCATGTATGGTATCAGAGCTGATAGTTTTCATACAGGTTTAACATATCGTTTTAATGAAGTAGCATCAACCTCTTTGTACTACAATCTGCTTGACTTTTCAGATGACAATAAAAGAGACTCTTTAAGTTTGACACATTTTCAAAGGTTGGTTTATGGGCCGTATTATAATCTTGATGCTTATGTATATGCTGGAGCTATGAAAAACTCAAAGGAAAATAGGGTATATTACAATCCCAAAAAAGATGCTTATATCAGCTTGGAAGCTAGAAACATCTGGAGTCTTTATACACTTTACAAATTTCGTATAAAACAAGTTGTAGGATTAGAGATTGGTTCACACTGGGAAGATGGTTATGGCTCACAGATGACAGGTGCTTTAAATCTTCAACAACAGTGGCAGATGGATGAAAACTTAGGTTTTGACTTTGGGTATGTTAGAAAACGCTCTGCTTATGATGGCGAAAAAGAGTATGCAAGTGAACTATTTTTCAACATAAATGGAAGGTTTTAGATGTATATATTTTTAAAAACAGTGCTACTTGTGGCTATCTTAAACAGTTTTGTTTTGGCAAATCAAGCTACTAACAAAGTAGTTGAAAAAAATGGTTACAAAGTTTTATGTTATCACAATGTAGTCGATAAAATCACCGATCCAAAAATCATGAACCTCACAACAGATCAACTCATAGCACAGTTTAAGTGGCTCAAGGTAAATGGCTACAATGTCATCTCACTTGATGATATATTAAAAGCAGAACAAGGTATCAAAGCTCTTCCTAAAAAAGCAGTTTTACTAACTTTTGATGATGGTTATGTTAGTTTTTATACAAGAATTTATCCACTTTTGAAACTCTATAACTACCACGCAGTATATGCACTTGTGGGAAAATGGCAAGAGATACCCATGAGTCAAAACTTTTTATATGGAACAGCTTCTCGTTCACGAAAAATGCTTCTATCTTGGAAAGAGGTAAACGAGATGGTTCGCTCTGGCTTGATAGAACTCGCCTCACACACTTATGACTCCCATCATGGTGTACCTTCAAATCCACAAGGCAACACCCAACCAGCTATGACAACACTAAAGTATGACAAGACTACTAAACGATATGAAAGCATACAAGAGTATATACAAAGAGTAGAGAGTGACATCAAAAAATCCAGCGATGTTATCTATAGACATACAGGCATAAGACCAAGGTCTATCGCTTGGCCTTATGGGGCTTATAATGGAATTGTTCAAGATATAGCAAGAAAACATGGTATGCCAATCGCTCTAACGCTTGATGATGGCTCAAACACAGTAGGAGATTTACCTGCTATAAAAAGGATATTGGTTGGAAGTGATGCTGCATTTAGTGATTTTTATACAAACATGCAAGGTTTAGAGTATAGCCCACAGAGATATATCTTTGTGGATCTTGATGATGTTTATGATGAAGATGCCAAAAAAACAGATAAAAATCTAGGAATTTTAATAGAGCGTGTTAAAAACCTAGGTATCTCAACTATTATCTTAAAAGCTTATGCAGATACAGATAGCAATACCCTAGCAGACATGCTCTACTTTCCAAACCCTGTCATGCCCACAAGAGGCGATCTTTTAAACCGTGTATCTTGGCAACTCCAATCAAGAGCTGGTATCGAAGATGTGTATGTGCAGATGCCTATATCTGCCTTTGAGATAAACAACAGAGGCTTAACTTTACATCAAGTAAATGACCAAAAAAATATCTTAGACATCTACTATCATATGGCAAAGTCTAGCTTTTTCAAAGGTATCTTGTTTGATGATAGCCATACAGAAAAAAGTGTCAGTATTGATGATAAGATAAGATTTACAAACAAACTAAAACAGAGTGCTAAACACTTTTCAATAAAGCTTAAAACAGCTATCAAAACTGATGCACAAACTCTTTTATCACAAAGTGGTAGTTTTGAAAAATTTTTATCTACTTATAACTATACTATGTTAGATACAGTTTGTAGCCACTCAAAAAAGAGTTTAACAAACCTTGTCAATGTTGTTAAACAATATCCAAAAGCATTAAAGAAAACTGTTTTTCTACTCAATGCAAAAAATAGTTCACAAAAAGAGCTTTTATCACAGATGAATACTTTAGTTTTAAACCAAGCATTAAACTTTTCATACTATCCAGATGATTTTAAGTGCAACATACCAAACCAAAGGGAGCTTATAAAAGTGTTTTCACTTAAAGGCTCTCCGTTTGAATAAGGTACAATAAATGAACTATTTTACAACATTTTTTCAAGAATTTTTTTCATATATAGCCACAGGGTTATCTAACTTTATCTACTTTTACCCTTTTGCTATGGCATATATCTGGATGGCTGGTTCGATTTACTACTATTTTAAATGGGAGAAAAAAGAGATAAAGATGACAGAGCCACCTGTTCTTGACTCTTATCCTATGGTCTCTATCATCATACCGTGTTATAACGAAGCAGATCATATCGAAGAGATTATTGAGCAACTTTATTCTGTTAATTATCCAAACTATGAGATTATCGCTGTCAATGATGGTAGTAAAGATAACACTTCAGATATATTAAGAGCTTTGATGAAAAAAGATGAACGACTGAGAGTTGTAGATTTTATCAAAAATCAAGGAAAAGCCACAGGATTAAACATGGCTGCTATGGTATCAAAAGGAGAGTATTTAGTCTGTATCGATGGTGATGCAATGTTAGAGCCTGATGCTGTACTTTGGATGATGCGACACTTTCTTAACAACCCTCGCACAGGAGCCATCACAGGAAAACCAAAGATTAGAAATCGCTCTAGCATACTTGGCAAACTCCAAGTGGGAGAGTTTTCAGCTATCATCGGGATGATTAAAAGAGCCCAAAGTATTTATGGCAAAATCTTTGCTGTTTCTGGTGTTGTGACGGCATTTAGAAAAGCGGCTGTTCATGATGTAGGCTACTGGAGTACAGATATGGCTACAGAAGATATAGATATATGTTGGAGACTTCAAATCCGTCACTGGTCTATCAAGTTTGAACCCCATGCGATGTGTTGGATTTTGATGCCAGAAACTCTTGGTGGACTTTGGAAACAAAGACTAAGATGGGCTCAAGGTGGCGTAGAGGTACTTTTAAGATACCCAAATATCTTTGAGTACAAAAAACAGAGACGGATGTGGCCAGTTTACTTTGAGTATCTTATCAGTGTTTCATGGGCATTTTCTATCGTAGCTGTTATACTTTTATGGTTATTTGGACAAGCAGTTAGTTTTCCACTAGGCTTTAACAACGCCTCTGTATATGGGATTTTGCTTGGTATTACCTTTATGTTACAGTTTTTTGTTAGTTTTTATATCAGTTCAAAGTATGAAAAAGGATTGATGAAGTTTTACTACTGGCTTATCTGGTATCCGATAGCATACTGGATGATTATAGCAGCCACTTCTATCGTAGGTTTTGTCAAAGCAGTACGAAGAGATAAAAGTAAAAGAGCAGTCTGGGAAAGCCCAGATAGAGGGATATAGATGAAAAAAAACAGAGATAAGAAAAAGTATATCGTAAAAAATAAAATAAGCCTCTTCTATCGTGTAAGGGATCTATTTTTAACACTATTTTTATGGGGATTGTGGCTTTATATGATTTATCCACTTGTAGCCCTTATCTTATGGAAATATTTTGATATCAATATATTTTATAACTATTCTGAAGAAGATATTAAGACACTTGGTAGTTCTTTGTATAACCTACTTATCCATAGTAGTATCGTTATAACTTTTCTTGTTGTATCATTTGTAGGTTGGGGATACTACAACAAAAAACGTTTTTCTCCTAGAAAAAATAGAAGATGCCAGATTCCAAACCCTGTGAGTAGTAAGATGATGGCAAACTCTCTTCAGATAGATTCAAAAGCCATTGAAGTAAGTAAAGAAGATAGATAGATCCAGAT
>JAUTBQ010025897.1:0-18711 GCA_032361185.1 Lepetodrilus ovalis
GCGAGCTGTAAGTCGGCAAAGTGAAATGACCATTAGTCATGATTTGCGCTTGGCGGTCCACTATTCGATCACTTCCTTCTCGTTCTTGATTCGCAAAAAACGCAACGGTGTTCCCCATTTCAATGCTAAGATTTTATATAGTACTACAATGTATAAAAACACAGCATTCTAGAGATAAAATGGCAATAAAAATTACTTGAATATCATTAGATATCTCAATGCAGTGACCGATATATCCTGAAGTCAAGAGGTTAACTCGTTTACATTTCTCAGCTTGCTCTTTTTTTAGTCCATTGTTACCGTATCCATTTCCGACACAATCTAGTTTAATTATATATCTTCTAGAATAGCGGAAACGCATTGTGTATAAATATAATTTTCATTATGTTGCTTCTGAATTAGACGACTCTTATTTTAGTATGGATTTATTATTGATCTTTTTCGAGAAAAACAATTGTCCTTCATCGTTATTATTTTAATAGATATTTTCATTGCACTTTATGGCGAGTACTTTTTGCTGTTTCGATAAAGGTATTTATTTTTATTGGCTTCAAGCTCTCCACAAAACTGCGAAGGTTTCCTTAATTTTCTTATCAGACAACAAAAAAATAAAAACGGGTGTAGCTGGAAGAGATACCAGATTATTAGCTTTATCTTAGCTTTATATCGTATTTTTTCCCCTGATAACTATGTAGCCTTGCCATAATTTAAGAATACGAATTATTTTAATGATATACAAAGTTGTAAACATATGTCTCTAAATGTAGAGGAAAGACTGTTACATATGTCTTTATAGGCATACAATCACACATTTCAATGAGCGCGTAGAACTACATTTGAGTAATAAATGCAAACTACATTTATTTGTGATATTTATCATCAATTTTCTATCGCCGAAATCCCTTTCGTCGATCCACATTTGGAAGAATTCAATCTAGCAAAGGCCTACGTTCCTGGCTTTTATTCATATAAAATATGAAATTCTTGATAACCATCGCGTATATTGGGGAATAAATACAGTACAGCAAATAATAACCTTTGCGTGGGCAAAACAAACGTAAGTAGTCTCAGATAGAAATTCGTTTGTCCATAATGTAGGTCAACCATCCGTGACAGTATGTTTTTAAAAAATATAATCCACACTACCAAGTCAGTTTGTAGAGTACAGAGCATATATTAGATTGTTACTGGTTATCTGAACATTCTAAGCATATAGTTTGAAGTGGTAGTGCAACGATATTCTTCAACAATAACACGAGTACGTCTTCTTCAACAGTATATAGTTTAACATTGGTAACCCATGTATAGTTGGATGCCAGCATCAGTTGTACATGGTCATTATCCTCATCATCGGCTCCTTCTTCAAACACAGGGATCAATGGTTTCGTGTTTGTTTTGTTTAGGGTATAGCACGCCTTGTACCTGATCTGTTTGCTATCCTGCTAGGATGGAGATCCGACCATGATGTATCGTCTATACTGCAGGACCTGCCAATGTCAAAACCTACTGACAAATACAACCCGCGCAGAGGATAGGTTTCCATGATGACCTTGTTCTCAGAGGAGTAGATGGATGGATGGCGGTGGAGAAAGGACAGAGTTATAGTAAAGCACACTCGTGTGTTGTTGAAATATGGATCATTGCATTATCGGCTAAGGTGTAAGTTGGCAATCAATTTCACATAACGATGTTCTCTCATTCAGAGTCGTTGGGTTTCACGTGTCTGTCCCATTTGCTCCATTGGTATAGTCGACAAGCAGATGTCGTTCTTTTCAAACCATTAAGCCTTGAATGTCTTGTCTGTCTTTGCCCACAAAGTGGCAAATACGTAAAGCGATGCCTTGGCACACAGTCGTAATGAATCACATTCTGTGGCATGACCTTTCTCTTAGCTGTGTCCATACTTTCGTCATTAGGTGCATGGTGAACGTAAATCTTTTGTAAAAGGTGTGAACACTCCATATAGATCAACCTAGTTTTAAAGTGGACACCGTCTTTTGGGCATGCGACTGCTGTGTATATTCATGTTGTTACGTCAATATTTTTAAATATATCACTCGCAAGACACAGAATAGTTCAGTGCTTCAACATAGCACTTGTAAAAATCGGTGAACACGTACATTACTGTGACATTCAACAACCAGAACATCTCAGAATATCTAATGCCACTTGTAACTTGTCCAAAGCCTTTTAGTCCACGTCTTGTAACGTTTTATATAAATGTTAAAGTTATCAAAGCAATTATGTCTAAAATAAAACCTTGCGAACTTTGTTATCATAGTATAAATTATCTTATTTTATTAACATTGAAAACTTACAACTTAACAAACAGTGTAGTGGTTATTTAGTAGTTTTACGTTAAGAGGACCAAATGTTATATAATGATATACAAAGTAATGTTTTGCCACGAACTCGCCCAGTTCTGTCAAGTAAATTACACTCTTTTCAATTATAGAAAACCGTGATATTTATCTGCCTTCATTTTCTGCGACATTCGGTTAAATACTGAAATGTATATTGAACGATTTACGTAGAAGAGCTCTAGAAATCACTTTTTATGACAAATTTATTTCAACTTAGTTTTTTTTTAAATAATCAGAAATGGTAAATCGGTTATCGACATCGTTGTCCTTTAGCAATCGACGGTCTGTTATAACAGCCATATTTTTTTACTTTCTGTTTGCTTACAGAGAAAACCATTAGAGACTATACATTAGAGAGTATACAGAGATTATACATTAGAGACATTTACCTCGCAACATGTGACGACATTTACCTCGCAACATGTGACGATATAACGAAGCAATAGCCATAATGTATACAAGAATGCTTGAAATGATAATAAAGCCGTGCTACGTCTTTAAAATGGTCGCGTTCGAGCTATATGAATTCTATAAAAACGAATTAACAGCCAACACAAAGGGAGTGACGTTACAGCCATTCAAACACCCACTGCAGTTAATGCCTTGCATTCATCCGACCAATCAATTGGTTTCAACATCAATGATGATTTCGTTATGTCATAACACAGGATCAAAGGTTGACACACTTGGTTCACAATTGACGGCACATATACGTCACACGCGGGTGCTTGCACAGGCAGTTAATAACGAGTAAGCTGTGATTCAAAGAATTTCGCGAAATCTCACTTGACATTCCGAGAGTTTGTCAAGAGCCCCGAGGCGTAACGAACAAGAACTGACGTAGCTCACTTTCCAGCGCGTGCGTAACAATACTCCCCTGTGTGTTTCCGTCGCGCATTGATGTACCTAGTGTGAAGAGAGTCCTCTCACGATATATAACTATGCACATTAACTGGTATTCGCCGTCTACTATGTGGGTATGTTGAATGCTTTGCGTCATTGGTCAATAGAGTCTGGTAGTCTACCAGCACGCACTGCTCAAGGGGCCTGCAAGGATTCGGCTTGGAACAAAAGTCAAGACATTTTCGATATGTGCATCAATTCTTCATGATTATCAATTATTAAATGTACAGCGATATGGCATGCTTCCCTCTATAGCAAAAGCAACTTAGGTATTATGTCCATATTGTATAAATACCACTTGGAATTAAAGAATACTTTCTTACCCGCTACTATACTTTGGAAGCGGAGTGACGTACCAAAACGATTCACATTACATTATCTTTCTTTTGATTTAAAAGATGACAATGCTTATTTGATCCTGTGTATATTCTACCAATTCATGAACAGCTGTATGGTAATATACTTAATTTATTTCTGGACTTGTAATTGATTTTAATTGCGGTAATGGTACCGGGCATATTGTGTATGTCGATAATGTTATACGGTATTCTTGCTCAAGGACAGTTTCGTTAGAACTCCGAGAATAAAATGTGACGTCACTGTTCCAATGCACGAGTGTTAATTTAAATGTATCTAAATATCCGTATTATATATTTATTTTTGGCATGACTTGCCCTTTATAGTACGAGTTTCCTATGACGGTCATCATGTGTGTTACATTTGAAACGTCAGTCAGAATTTTTAAAAAGTAATTGAAAGAAATAATGTAACATTGTAATTTCGGCCTACCATGCATTAGAAACAAAACGTTACACACCGTGTTTGCCCTACGAATAAATTAAACATAAATGCATATTTGAAACATGAAATACATTGTACCTTTTTCACAAAGCCATGTTTTAGCCAATCGGCAATGATGAAATTGTTTAAACGTCAAAGTAAGAATGTGTTACCAACTTGTTTTAATGTGAGACCTACGAACCGAAGGTACTTTAGTACTTTAATCTTAACGGTTTAATGATGCATACAATGTCCGAAATTCATGGCCGAAGAATTGGACATAAATTATACATTCATCAATTAGGCAATTCATTATTACTTGTCAGTACCAAACAATGTCCTTAATCTTGAGGGAATTATTCTGTATTAGGTTACTATAGTGCTCGTTTTCACAGAGATGCATAATATATTATCGTACTAACCTAGTCGATGTAAATCGAGGAGCCGTATCGGTTTAACCTTCAAATTGCAGAGTCAATCATGAATCGAACTATTTGGTTTGTCATCTGGTCCATTTCTTTTAATTCAAATCAAATCAAATATAAATTTATATATATAATAGCGCTGGTTTGCAGTCTAAGCTGCTCAAAAACGCTTCTTTGTGAATTATTCTCTGTATCTCTGTATAGGACATATAATGCTATATTAATTCCAAAATGCATGGTGCCCGTAGATTAGTCGGCCAGCTCTATAACATGTTGCAGGTTGTATGAAAATAGTCATCCCATCTAGAATTGCCATGTTTTGCCGAAGACTTCCGCGTTATCTAGTTGTGCATAATGCGAATACGAAGCCGATACATGAAACTGTATATTAACATCGCAGAATTCTACCAGAGGGGCTTATATTGGAAAATAATTGGAGCAGTCTCGTTGGAAACATGTCCGGCCGGTAATCTGAAAATATGATAAATATCTATGTGCCTGGCATAGTACATCACGAGTACTTCAGAACGATAGAAAACCACCTTACAACACTGTGACTATGTCGGAGATACACACAGTATATCACTTCACAGCACCCTGGAGTAGTTTAAAGTACCTTACTGTATACAACGTGCAGTGTCTCCTTGATCAGATCACGTGTAGCTACAATTTGATTGAAAGTCACGCTTTACGAGGCACCATCTACAAGTGTAATTCGATTGCATGAAATAAGTATATCATTACAATGTATATGAAATTTGCTAAAACTATTGTACTGATAGAAAGTGTTTCATAATAACATTGTTGCACTTGAAGTGGGTCTTTAAAATCTGACTTGCAAGCATTCGTATATAACTACAAGTGTTCTGAGCAATAGAGACTAACGCAGGAATAGGAGGCTTCTTTTACTTTATTATTTTTAAATTGGGGTTTAGAGCCGCTTTCAAGATTATTTCACATATCATGGAGGCTTGTCAGTTTAGCCTAGGGCACGAGGAAACCCACAAACATCCGTAGCGCTGAATGTTGCTGTAAAACTGTGAGTACTGGCTGGTACAGCACTTTTAAACATAGAATGTATCACCATTACAGAAAACAACCTCAGAGTAGGTCATATGTAAAAGAATAGCCGTACAACACCTACATTGGAAACACTAGAAGTAGAGAACCATTCAGCACCTATGATATGGAGTACTGGAGAACTTGAGAACGTAACATCACAGCTCCAAGCCTTCGCTAGCAGTAAGAACATAATCGTGCTGTACATAGAATACAACAGAAGAGAAATAATCTTGCAAAACAGTCTAGAATAGAACAACCTTACAGTGCCTAATGTACGCCAGATGTGGGGAGTCAGGATCTTCCAACACCTAGAGCATGACGTTATCACACCTACACGCTATAAGTAGGATAGACGCGGGAGAATGCTAATTGTTGATTTGATCCCACTTCTCATTAAGAAAGGGAAGAGTACATATATACTAGTGTGCATCGTTACTCTCCTGGAGTGAACGAGTTCCCTACATCATGAGATTGTCACAACTTCCTAGGGGTAGTACAGAACGGCATGCTTTCAGTGCAGTCCGACGGGGTCCTGACATCATGGCCCTTCCAACCACTAAATAGTCAACGAGATATTTGGATGAGGTGATACACAATTACCGGTTTCGGGAAGAAAGTCCCTGTTTGATATAATTGTTCACCTTCTGGCATGTCTGCAGCTATGATTCAATTACACTCGTGTTGTGTTCAGTTCAAGTTCGGGCGTTCGCTGCTGACCTACATATGTTCGCTATTAAATCTAGATCGAATCATATTTCCAAATAATGTGTCCTCAATGACGCAATCTAAGAAACACTCTGCATGTAGTGTTAGCGATTATTGTATTCACGATTTTCAACAGTCAAATCAAATCAAAGTGTTAAGCTATTTCCCAAGTGTGGAGTTAATTACTGGATGAATATCTAGTTAATGTTCATACCTACTAATGACGATATTGTTTATTACAAGTCATGCATGGGCCTATTAATTAAGCGTTCACCTGTTCACTTAACCATGGACTGAGACGAAGATGCTCGTCAGAAAAAAAATTGAGAAACATTTTCTTGAGACGTTGAAACAGGAAATAACTCTATTCATGCAAAACCGCAAAGCTTTTGGATCTTGATAACCTGAATGTAATCACAGTGAAGAGGCTCGTATTTGCTCATCCTATGCAGAATCCTAAATTACAGTAGCATAATCAATGCACTTAAACACCAAGCATGCACTTAACGTCATTTTGTGTCACTCTGAACAAGACGAGGAGACGACAGATCCTCGTTGAAGAATATGTTTTGCACTGCCCAAACATTCAAGACCATCGTTCCATTCAGCTGGTCCATATTGCCTACACTGAATGGCTTCCACGTCAACTCTCGATACCTGAACACAGCATGGGACCCTCTCTACAGATGTTGCCACACGCCGACGTTCAGTGGGGGTGCTGTTCCATTTCAATGAAGGCCGCTTGGTGCTGTATTGTTGGACTATTCGCTTGCATTATCCCGATATTGGCAAACCATTAACGATAAAACCGGCGTGCCAATACTGTGACGCGACGCTGCCATCATGGCCGTGGACGGTTTGTGATTGGAAATAGGAGTAGTGTCTGTCGAACTGTCACGAGAGCGTAGACAAGTGTGTGGCAGCTGTAAGGAGTCTATTTAAATCTACCAATCTACTCTAAATGCACCAATAACACTTGAAGATGTTGAAATTTATTGTTTGAACGAGTGTTTCTGAAGGGGAGTGTTGTTTCGTCTAAGACCAGGATTTTAACGCCAGTAAAGTACATCCGGTAATAGAATCTATGGCATTGTGTCCTTTGGCAGTAATTTAGTTTACGATGTTAATTTAATGTCTATTTTTGCTGATACATTAGCAATATTTAAAATGTCAAAATCTTTAGTATATGTCGTGACATGTGAAGCGTGTAATAGTAATATGGAATGTGATTTGTAGATTCAGTTTATTGGGATTCGTACATTTAGTTATGGATAGTTATACAGTGTAACGGCATGGGCGAAATACTGTCCGTACTTGAGAGGATATTACAATGGCTACTGCTATCACTATATTAGTATATAGGTTATGAAGCACTATTTCAGTTGTTAGGCCGTCAGTTCAGAATAAGTGATTTCCTGGCAAGTGATTGGTTATAAATGGCAAAATTCCCCTTAATGCAAAATTCCCCAACATCCAGCACTTAAAATAATTCCACCAGTTTTCAAGAGTACTAATTTGTTACATTTGTAAGGATCTGAGTCGAATAACAGCATAGCTTAATTTAGTGTGGCATATTATGTGTGCAGATCTACAGTGGCATGGCGTCACTTCTTGCCAACGGAGATCAAGCAATTGAAGCTATGTTTTTCTTGATTTCTATTCTACTGGGACAGTGAACTTTGCAGTAAGGTATATTTGCTGTTATTGGACTCACCGGGCATCCTTTCACGAAGCTCTCTTATCCACTAAGAGACTGGTAGCGATCTCTTTGTCGATAGCAAATACACTGCTAAGAGAGGGCTACCAGTCTCTTAGTAAATAAGAGAGCTTCGTGTCACAGGATACCCTAGTTTACTAGCTATGCTTAGATATCTTAACACTGTCGCCTATGGGAATTTATTGCACGGTTTATATACTAATACGCTTTGCATTATCTATGATGCCTTCATTGAGGATAGTGACCGAGCTGACGGGATAGCATTATTGTTTAGCGAGTAAGTTGTATCTGACGAGTAAAAATATGCTACTTATTATACGTCATTTTGACGTAGTACATTTTGTTAAAATGCCAATTAGACTACTGTTTTTTTCTATTCTTCCTGATTAGATTGTATCAATACACATATTCCTGGATTCTGACTTTTTAGATGAGATCAGATCAAACCATTTAGAAAATGGACATCAAAGGAAGATTACAATTAAAATCTAACAAATAGCAAAATATTTGACTTAACGACTCACATGACCTTTCGGCCAGATGTTGTCACTATGAGGAGATAACCCGGGTAAAATTCGCTTCAACTGGAAACCGTCTCGTATATCAATATCGTTGGATGCGCAGGGAATTCGAGAACCAGTCAACTGAACTGTAACCGGAAGGTCAGTGCTTTTCGGATGATTTTAACGGAACTACTGATTGAACCAGAAAACAGTGTACTTAGTGAGTGAGATTGGCGTGAGGTGGCATTGATAGTTTATGCAGAAGAACTTCGGCTGATTGAAACACGTGCTGGATTGATCATGGAGAAGATGAAGATGACAATTCATTTGGCATCAATGACCTTCCCAAGTGCATGATTGTTTTCTTCTTTATAGAATGTGAGAATAGGACAAATTTTGTTTACGCTTCTAATCTGCAGTATTTGTGGTTGATGGCCGTGTTGAGTGCGTCTGATTAATGCAAACATATTGAAATTTGAACCATGGTCACAATTTGTCGAACGTGGCAGTTTTTAAATACTGCTCGTTATTAAAAGTATCTGTTTTCTATGCGGTCTGTCTGTGCACGTGTATATGGTAATGGAATCATTTAATAATTACAAACATTTTATTTTGTAGAAATGCGAATTCAACCTTAACCGAGGCCCGTTCCACAGAACAGTTGTAGCTACAGTTGATTGTAAGTCATATTTTCGGAACTCGCAATAAGTGTAAGTCCATTGCATAAAATACTGTTATCGCTACAGTATTTGAGAAGAGGGTTAGCTAAAACTAGTATAGCCTCTCTACAGTGTACATTGCTTTTAGTGCTCCAGGTCTTATTATTTTTACAGTCGTTCTTCACTTGTACATATGTTGCCTCCAAATGTTGTTTTTGTCAACTGTTGTTTTATGTATGAGTGCTAACTGTGATACAAAAATAATTCTCTTATGGGCAATAAAGTATTATCTTATCTTATTATCATAGTGGTTCTACAACCAGACTAACATTTGTAGCGGGTTCCAAGACTATGACTTATATATTCAATTGTAGCTACAACTGTTCTGAACAATAGGCCCCAGTTTAACACATTTGGTTGAAAAGTCACTTTTGAAATACTACACTATCGTTATAGCATGACGTTATCTCTGAATATATTGTTACGTGAAATATGTCGTACTGTATTCGATACCTTACACACTGTGGACTTTAGAAACGGTACATTATATGAACGAACTGCATAGCAATACACAATGCTATAATGGATATATGACATTCTGCACCACATGGACATAAACAAACTAGCCACATTCTATAGGATTGACTGACTGCATATTGTTCATGTAATAATGATAACATGTGGTTATTGAAGATTTTCAAGGATGGGATACATGCACATACCACATACGATTGATACATTTTCAGATTAGCACGGTTTTCTATAACTTTTGATACAGTGACCACGCAATCACCCACGACTGTGTAAACAATCTCAATCACTTTCCATCAATATAGTTCGATGATTCGAATAAAGGCTATGAACAGTTTCAGAAGTCGCTCTCGGTAATGTTGACAAAGTCTTGCAATTGTACATGATCTCCATATGCTTTTGATAATTGCTATTGACACATGTGTCTGCTATACATGCTGTGATATAATGGAGCCATGTCCATGGTGGCCGTGTACTCCGCGGTGAACGTGATAGTCCTTAATATCCAAACATACCGGTACTGTGTTTTGTCTGGCAAAAGGCGTAGACGTGTAGAGGCGCATCGGCTGACCGTCTGACAGTAGTATATAATATGTCCTGTGTGAAGGTATCTGTAGAAAGCTGAGAGAGTATAGTCTGGCAATAATGTCTGACATCGTCTGACGGGCTGACAGCAGTGACGTCTGGTATGGAGGTAGATGCAGAAAACTGAGTGTATAGTCTGACAATAGTGTCCACGGGTAGAGTCTAGAGACACATCGTCTGACAGTCTGAAAGTAGTGTTATATCCTGAATGGGGTCAGATGCAGTATACATTGAGAGTATGGGCTGGCAATAAGGCCCAAGACTAGATGATATAGAGGCACACTCAGATCAATTAAGTGGCATAGTATTGTAATAATAGTCGGAAGACGCAGGGAAACCTAAAGGGCGGTGGAACTATCTGACAATATGTAGTGCCCAGGCGTAGAGATACACACACACGCGCACGCATACATACACACACACACACACACACACACACACACACACACAAACACACACACACACACATGTGTGCTTAGGGACAAAATGCGTATAGCTAACTTACATTTAAGCTGTTCTATAATCATAATATACCAGTAATAGATCTAAAGGGAAATGCCAAAGCAAGTAGACGCCATCAATCTGCATGGAAAATTACACAAACCACGCAAGACATGTATTCACATTCCCTTCCATGCCTCAAAAGCATGTTTAATGGCACCAGGTAGGAATGCATACGTACAACTAGACTTCCATGTTTTATTAGCCTTAACTAACAGCTAATAACACTCGAATACTGCCACACCTGGGACAGCATATAATGTCTGGATGATTATTTGTATGAAACATCACGTTACGGTAAAATACATGGATGTTTAGCCTTATCTGACCAGGATACGATCCACTACGGACTTCTAATCATTTTCCTCTGATGTTTAGGCTCACGTGACGTGTCGTATATACGTCCACGTGCGCCAACATCCGGTCTCCTTTTAAGGAAACCTTTGGTCAAAGGAAGACCTGTCTGCGAGTCATTATCGGTTGAGAGTTGTCCAATATGTTCACCATCTTATAAGTTCGTGTCAAGATGCAGTCAAGCATCCGGACCACCGGACATGCTTGCTTTAGTTTACGGTAATAATCGACTCTCGTCCGCAGTCAATGCGTTATGCTGCGTAGTGATATGGCAGCCCATTCATTGTGACAGGTTCTATTCTCCACATCTCAACAGCCGTCTTACCAGTCAATGGGTGAAAGATTTATAGGTTCTATTGTGCCAGGATATTAGCTACACTACGGTGATGTAAATATATAGTAACTACTCTCTCTATGGTACTAGTGTTTCGGCAGAAAAGCAATGTATCTTAGCATAGTGTTTGAAATAACGCTTACTCTACTGGTTAAATGTTCCGATCTTATCAGATAATATCGACATTAGGTGTTTAGGGTTTTTAAATAACTGACATTACATTGACAACAGATGTATGTAGATATAATGTTCTTAGATAGCATTTCTAAATATTGATATTATAATACCACTTCTAAACAAACATTGTTTTAATTATAACACATCAAATGGAATATGTACTAGTATGGTATATGTTAGGGTATTATAAAGAATTCCACTTATTGTAACTCTATCTATTGATTGATCGATGATTAGGACACCCGGATGTCAACTGTTCCTATTTGATGTCGTTAATCAAACTTGTTGTTAATAATTAATGTCGAAATCAGTGGAAGTTAATTAGACAGTGGATAGATAATGCCGTGTATATTTAGTAGATGTCTTCTATGTAGTAATCTAGCCCACTATTCTCCCACGAAGAGTATACTATACATCTTGGTACATCTGGGTGAATCGAGAGCGCTATGAGACAATCACAACACATTCAAATCTGAAATTGTCCCCCCTTTCTTTTTCAACCGCCAGTTGCAAGTCGTCTTCGAATGATATCTACGCTTACTTTATTTCATGCATAAATAAAAATGTTCGGAATGTTCATTCTGATCGTATAGATAGAAATTCCTCCCAACAACATTAAGGAATCAATTATAGACCACATTTAAAATTCATGGATTATTTGTATTTTGGATATAATTGAGATACTAGCAAAAATAATTTTACCCTAGATACGAGTTAATATTCAATATAGATGTAATAAAGACACATGAAAATCTACATAATTTATATAATTGCATCGTCACTTAGCCACAGATGTACTTAATCAGGGCGAGATATATTCTTTACTTAAATATCTACCAATCAGAATTTACTAGTATTCAGTTTATTGGTTGGAGTCACGTGGGAATCGGTCTCACTGTTAATATGTATCTACTACTAGCTCCCCACCCACGTATATTAAGATAATTATTCCAACACTAATCTAACCCTACCCCACCCCCACACATACCCCCACCCCCACACATACCCCACAATCTATATGTACCTAGGGAAGATTAGAAAATGTCTCACATCGTAATACATTTTTTCTATAGTTCAAATTGAACGTTAATTGGAAACGGTGCAACCTATTTAGGTAAGAAATAACCTAATACAATGTAACACTTCTGCCATATAAAATACTAGTATAAGCTGTATGTGAACATTTACATACGATTTCTATCATGCTCTCAAATGTATGAGTAATGCCATCCTCGAAATTGTGAAAATACATTCTTCGTACGTAGAGTTTATACCATAGGTACTCTAAATATGCCTAAACTTTATACGCTACATCTCGCCACTATTTTATTGCTAAATACTATTATCCACTGTATAATGAAGGATTATGAATATGCTGAACGATGATCCCCTCAAGCAGCGAATTAAATGTGTCCAATTGAAGCCAACCTTTGCGTTTTGCTATCAAAGTTGGATGGATGGGTACCCATGCTATTTCAGGAACTGTATTCTCCTGTCATGATTGTTCACAGCAAAAGAAAAGCTAGGTGTTCTGTTCCATGATTCTAACATAATCCTAACAGAATCCTGGCAGAACACTTTCACCTCGGGTGTTCTGGTTTAGTTTGTAACCTCTACGTTAGGTGTCCTACACCTAATTGTGTTTCCTGTGGTTGTTGCTCATCACTACATTGAGTCACACGTTATAGATGGTTTCACTTTGACTATTCTAGATAACCATTAACTTTAATAATCATCGCTACTCATAATTATGTCCAGATAGACGACGGGAGGAGCTAGTTTGTTGAGTGACAGATGGAGGAGCAAGAGAGCTAAGCTTTTCCCTGTCGCTCAACATCCGGGTCTCCCTGGACATAATATTCGTAAAGGAATGTGGTAATTACAAAATATACCTAACTCCGCCAAACATTGTACGATATGTATCAATCTTGTACTGGGTGACACACAAAACATTGCTCTTTCAAATGACATGGCAACAACTATTTGAAATAATCATTAAATCTCGTTGCTTCGTGATATCCAAGACACGTTAAAATGCGAAATCTGAGGTTGGAAATATAGCATCGATGGCAGGAGATAAAATATTCACATTGATTTTTGGCTTGTAATACGAAAAGGTATAGCAATTAAATGCAGTTTGGTTTAGCAATACCAACAGAATGGACATAGCATTACAGATTGATTTACTATTAATATTACTATAAAGTTTTCTTCCTACTTGAACCAATTGAGCTGTCTGGTCCAATATTTGGCAGACATGTAGGAGAATATCGCGCTTATTAGAGGGTAGACATAGATTTTACATCAAACGGTTCCTCCTGTCTCCTGAACATGAGGTAATATCACAATGTATTATGGTTTACTTTTCCCGCAGGCTGGCATGGGTCCTTGGGGTGTAGGCTATGATTTATTCTATGTCACTACATCGAATCATGCGTTTTATACCATGTTGATATCCAAATGGAACACTGTCGTGATGTATCAACAGGAGTACTGAACGTGTTTATCATTTTATGTTCTGTTCGCTGCATTGCACGACATATCCCCCAGTGAGTACTGGAACCTAATTAAATGTACATAATCATCTTGTAATCATGTGCACTATGTGTTATTTAAGTTACCACTACTGACTGTATCATCTGTAGTCCAGATGACCGAATAACGACGTCTAATATACATCAAGGACGAATATCATGGACGTTGATAAATTGGACGTATTTTCTCGTATGAATACTATCTCAATTCCTTCCACTTAACACGTACTTTATATCTTAATAGATTATTTACTATCGGAGAGAGAGAAAGACCGTTGCCTGATAATTATTGGTAAGAACGAAAATATGAGGATTATCACCTATTAATTACATTGAATAATTTACTTTTAAAATAACATCTTTTTCTTATGACTATTAATGAATACATGACGAACACAGATAACCTACTACAGCATATTTTTTCCACCCATTGAAACCATTATCCGATTCTTCTAGTAATTGATTGCTTGTAAAGAAGCTATCGTGTATCCAAAAAATCCGCGTATTAATACAATGAAAAAAATAGCAACGCAACTATTGCAGACGGCCAGATGTACTTTTCTCCAAGATATTTTTGCGGGGAACAAATGGTCTCTATTAATTGAAGGAGCCAGCCTGTCATACTACAGGCTTATCTAATGGTGAAACATCATCCACCGTATGTCCACCAACTATCGTTCTTAATTGACATGTATTCATATTATCGTATGCTAACATTTAATTATCCTCCGCGTTCGCTAGCCACACCAATATATATCCGACATTTTCACTTCGTGCCAACCAGCAGCACGTTAGGTATAATTGAAGATTTCATTCGTAGTCTGAATGGCATTATTTGACAATGATAACATTTGACAAGATAGATGACAATAATTAAAATTTATTATAGCATGTCTAATGTGATTAGATATCAAAACCGTCTTTAAATTGTTACTAGTTTGATTTTGAACGAAATTGAAAATGGTCTAATATTACCGAAAAGTACGAGCGAATGCGCTCATTTAGTCGACAGTTATTTAATTGACACTACAATTACGTTCGCTGATGATCAAGTAGTTTAGTTGACTGGCAGAATGACAACATTCTGTAATAGAAGACAAACGTGGTAGTTTCATTGACAGAAGATCCCATGTGAGATATAAATGCAACACTCTAATATGACATTATCAAGGTCTGGGTCTACGGTGTAATCGGTTTAGATATGTTATTATTGCATTTATTATATATCATTGAAGTATTGCTTTAACATATGTTATGCTATTCACTATGCTTTGGGGAGAAAAAATACTAAAAGTTGAAATCATCAATATAATTGTATAATTAGCTATGCTAATTGTTTGCAATGCCATAGAATCACTGCTTGCAATGGTGTTTAATATTGATATGGTTATCGTTTCTCGAAACTCATATATCCACAATGAGACCACAGCGCCCTCGTAAATGCACGAGCGCCATGTATGAGAGATCACTACTAGAGTCCTTATGGTCTCGTAATAGATGCGAGAGCTTCGAGAAACCATACCCTGGGTATCCTTTCATGAAACTATCTTATCTACTAAGAGACTGGTAGCGCTGTCTTAGCAGTGTATTGGCTATCGGCAAAGAGAGCGATACCAGTCTCTTAGTGGATAAGATAGCTTCTTGAAAGGATACCCAGGATACTACGTTTTCAGCTAATGAAGAGCGTATAGATACGTATATAGACGCCGTGGTGGCTACTGTCCATAATTATTTTTCCAGAACAAGAGTATTCAAATATAATCGTATGTCTTAGCAGTTACGTACTGTATAATTATGTGTGTTTAATGTTTTATAATATATGCTTCGGAATGATATGATGAAACAATTAACCAAGCTATAATAAAACTTAAGTATTAATTATATTAACATACAGGATAACTAATGAAAGAAACATCACAGTTAGTTAACGTTACTAAGTTTCATTAAAAGTGGACAATGTATAACAATAATAATTATTTAATAAAAATGATAATTAAAAATAATAATAACGACACTAATAACGAGCTGAACTCCATCGATAAGATATCTCAAAGCGCTCACAAACGAGAACGATAAAAAAAAGAGTAAAAGTAAAAGTTTTAAGTTGAGCTTTCACTATAGGAGGTAAATATAAAGTCAGAGTTCAATGGGAAGAGGGTTCCAGGAGGAAGCGGCACAGAAAGTGTAAGTTCGACAGCCAAAAGATGCCTTTGCTGTCCAAGATAGTAGTGCTAGCTGATTATATATACATTATATAGTATACTTAAATTTGTTTGTAGATACCTTGAAAAGATGTGTTTAAAGTTTCAATGAGTTTACAGTTCTAATGAGTCGATTTCAAATGCTCTGTGAGATTGTTCCATTCAGATGGTGTTGCATATGACAACAAGAAATCAAGTGTAAAATGTTCGACTTACTTATAAATGTATCTGCGAGTTACGGTGTGTCGTAGCGTTCGTTCCTGCTGCAGATGACGGTGCCTACTTCCTCACGTTCTTCTGCTGTTCAAAGGGCCTAGCACCAACCAAACACGTTATTATATCAAGAAACGGCGCGCGATTGGTCGACGTCACCGGCCGGAAGCTGATCAATCTAGCTCGCTGATTGGTCGCCTACTCACCTATGCTAAAATGGCGATTTACGTCCTAGGATCGAGCACGGAATTATTCATCCAGAATAGCGACAATCGTTGTGAATATTGAATTCACCATGGATTGATGAGCGTCCAGGAAATGGATTGGGTGCCAAGTTAAAAATCAATAGGCATAGGTGTGTAGTGGGAGTACTGCACAGGCTATATGTTTGGCATTGTGGGTGGTTAGGCAAGACAAAAACTCGTAGACACGTAGAGAGTAAATAGTACGATGTTTTATAATATGATGAGATTGGATGCCCAATAACAGCTAATCAACACTGTTTTTTTTTATGACGGGAATCAGTAATCGGAGAGAGCTATTTTCAAATAATATTATATTGATCCACATTGGGTGTTTGATATGGAAATACACGTATAATACTAACACTTGTTGAGCTATATGTGTATATATACCTTGAATTGCTGGACAAACGCCGTTTGTATTAGATACAATATATAGGAATTGACCCTGCACACACAAATATACTATAAGATAAATAAATATATTCGTGTTCAAGCAAATAAACTTGTACGGAAATTATTAATATAGAATATATGAAAATGGTCGTAGACATGGCAAAGGTATGCATATAGAGAGTTTGTTCAATACTAATGTGGATCTCCGCCCACTGGGACGAGTGAATGGAGTTATCATGATACGGATCATCGTCTCCCATCCTGCCATCAAGACATGGATATTTTGGTGCTGTCTATACACCATACACATACTAACATGTGTCTCGTTCCCATGAGATCTCTAACGTGCTTATAGTAGTAACACGAGACAATATTCCAAACAGACCACAGAGCAATGAAGCCGGGAAATGCAAAGTGAAATGTAATGAAGACGGTCGAGATTACGAAATCTTTTTGAATACCAACTCATGCTCAACTCAAGATTACGAAACCGTTTTTAGTACCAACTCATGGTCATCTCAAGGTTGTGTTCTTAAATTCCTATAAATAAAATAGCTTGAGCATGAAATCGTACTCAAAAGGTTTCGTAATTTCCTGGTAGGGTATTTCACTGTTGTGTAAATCTACAATGCTATGGCAGTACCTATGGCACACCATGTATATATTAATGAAGCTTATCTTTAGTCAGTGTTTACAACACTATGGAAATACCATAGGGCAAGTAATTATTACAAGTAACGACAAGTAATGTAGTGTATCTATGAGTTGTAAATTCGCATGCCTGCAACTACAGTACATAAGACTAGCTTCAGATTAAGTTGCCGGGGCCGCTATTCACGAAACTTCTAAAATCTTTAAGAATTCTTAATAGCCATGACAACATGCTTAACGATTAGCAAAATTCTCAAATATCCTTAAGAATTCTTATATTTTGTCTTAAAGTTAAAACTTCTCCATAGCAGTCTTAAGAACTTCTTAAGCCAGGTTAAAATAAGTTTAAGAACAAATCTAAGAAAGATCTAAGAAGTTTCGTGAATACCGGCCCAGGTTCCTAGATCGCAGGTAGACTTGGATGAACCTCTGTGTTTTCCGCTTTGCTAATCTTTCCTAGTTTCCAATCAGTGGGTATCACCCGTGAGGATATAAATTTCGCGAGATTTACTCAGAAAAAAACCGGTGGTGGCCAAGGATCAATGAATGACCTATGCGAGCTTCGTTTTTCCTTTCCTTTCATTAAATACAGTCCTCCGCAAGACTCTAGTACTTTCTAGTTAATTCATGAACATCACTGACTACATTACCAGGTTCATGAACATCAGTTACGAGAATGCGCCTCCATGTATGAGCATGCATATAAATGAACCCAGGGAGTTGAGAAGGAACAAATCCAACGGTAGAGCTTTGAGCATGCCTTCGAGTATGGATTTGGCGCAATATAAATATTATTACTATTATTAGTAGTAGTAGTAGTAGTAGTAGTAGTAGTAGTAGTAGTAGTAGTAGTAGTAGTAGTAGTAGTAGTAGTA
>JAUTBQ010026008.1:0-18710 GCA_032361185.1 Lepetodrilus ovalis
CCTTCCCTCCCTCCCTCTCTCTCTCTCTCTCTCTCACTCACTCTCTCTCATACACACACGCACATACACACACACACACTTTCTCTCTCGCTCTCTATCTCTCTCTCTCTCTCACACACACGCTCACACACACACACACTCTGTCTCTCTCTCTCTCTCTCTCTCTCTCTCTCTCTCTCTCTCTCTCTCTCTCTTTCTTTCTCTCTCTCTCTCTCTGTCTACACTTCTTTCACCCTCTCTCTGTCCGTCTCTACTAGCTCTCCATAGCTACGCCATTACTTTCAAGAGCCAGATACATCAAAGGACTTCAATTTGTTCAAAGCATACTTAGTATATTTAGAGTAGCTTGGAAGTTTTCTCTGAGAGTACCGATATAGTCCCTATATCTACCATGTTTACTTTGGTGCTGCAATAATTAAAAATCATATTTTTAGACAAATTGTCCAATACATTTGAATAGAAATAATTTAGATATATAACATATTCTTTAACAAGAGTATTATGTTCTTAATCGATATATATTCAGCACGTTCTGTCAACGTATGCATTATTGTTATTTCAAGAATGACTCCACATTTCGTGTTCAAGACCATACAAAATTATCATCATATATTTTGGAGATGTACTTTAATAACAATTTCTAATAGATGAGGTTGAATTAGCATATTCTACAGACTACAGATAATGTAGAAGAAACTGACAATAATGATAACTGCTGCAGACCTTCCATATAGTTCTTGATATAGATCCATGGTTAACTACTGCATGCATAGATGCAATATGGCTATCACATTCATGACATGACATATCACATCACAGAGGTGCAACATCAATGGCATCATGTTCATTGATTATTGATAATATTATCATTACCGGTATCTTAAAACCATATATTAATACAATGAACTTACATAGGTAGATTTGTATTTCAAATGGCATTGTCCGAAATGCAAATTCATTAATAGAAGGTCGCTTTGACATTCCTGATCACATGTTCTCCGTACAGCGACGATCGCTTCCATCCCTTAATGTGTCAATGCTAACATTACGTCTAGAAGTGCATCGGCACTGTTGCGGAGTAAGTATGTCATGAGCTTTGCCCCTCTGGCATATTTTTGGCGTGCTTGTGAGAGGGGCATTTATGTTCATGAATATTCTATCTAACTTTGCCGACTCTTCTTATGTTAGTGCCAAATTGGCGTCGACCTACGTGTTTGTAGTGATGTCTTGGTCGCAGCTGTGGTCATTGAAATTGCCACGCATCTTGGAGGTCTGTTAGACTGCCAATGTACAAGAGTGATGTGTAAACTTGACCGCCGTATCCCTCACGTTCAGCTTTCATCAGATCAGAGCGTATAACCTTAGTTAGCGGTTATCACTTGGTAAATGAACCTCTTACGATAGTGCCCATCGACTTTTCGTACTGCAATATAAATGCCATTTCTTTAAAAAAAGAAATTGCCTGCAACACAGATCATATCTTCGGTAGCTAAACTGAGAGGGAGGTAGAGATATACGAAAGCCGGTGTAGTTCCCGAAGCATCTGCCAAGACAATCTGACAAATTGCGATGAAGCCGCATGTATAGCAGGCCTTCTCTCGGCCTATACCAGCGTCGGCTGTGTTTCCTGAACGAGACGAGAAGAGGATGCTCTAAGTTAAATCTAAACACATGGCCAATGCCCCTAAGCCTTTAACGTTCAAGCTCGGATTACTTCCCCCGAGGTAAATGAAGCTGAGACTACGTTACTATCGCAGATCGAGGGCGTGTCAACCACCAGAGCTATATGACAAATGTGGACACACGTTTCTTTTTAAAATACTAGTGATATTTCCTTCAGATAGACACTGAAGGATTTTGAGGCGCTGCACTAAGCACTTGACCCGGCTCGACAGATGGGTCATCTTCGCTTTGCCCATAACACAACTCGATCACGGTGCACTTCTCGCCATTGAGACGGTCAACAGATAAGGCTGCAAGCTATTAGAACGAGTCCTCGCTCTGGTGTGTCGCCCAGTCTATACTAGACAATGACTCCGTGTTCGTTTGCTTTCCTATAGCTGAGCTGAAATGTTTGCAAGCCTGGGCTTGTGTCGTTAGCATTTTTACGAGTTCTGTTCCTCGCTAAACGCAGAGCTAGTGACCTTCAAAATATTCATGTCTCGTGTTATTGTGTGTATACTGTTGATACCAATAGAGATACATAGTAATGGAATATAGGCCTACCATGTCTTCCATCCAGTTCCGTGACATAGATCACAAAGTGCTCTGTATTCAAAGTATACTGCTGTTCCACATGGAAGAGAAACAGAACTGTTTCTGTCATCATATGATGTATTTCTAATCGGGTTATTTCCACAAGGGCATTATTTAAGAACAATGTATAAAGCATTTTTATAGACGTCGTACTTTAAACCTTGAAGTCGTGGTATAAGTGTACAAACAACAGCAACAATATTGACACCAATAAAATAAAAATAGAAACCTAGAATTAGATTAATTATACCAACTCATTACCATGTTTGACAGGTGTGTGACAGGTGAAATGTACACAGAATGTACACAGAACGTCAAATACGAGTAGTGATGACGTGCTCACTGCATGGGTTAACTTAAAGTGGAGGTCTATGATCGAATGCCTTGACATTCTAGCACGCGTGGGTGACTACTATGTGTATGAAGACAAGGCCACAACATATATATAGGGCATTGCTATAGATCGCCGCATGAGATATCTAGTCTAGCTACGATACCTCTTCACTGGCTATTGTTCAATCCTTTAAGAGCACAAGGAACACTGACTATAGTATGTGAAGACACGTATAGTTCTTGCTTGATGGTAACTCTTCTTTATAACACCGCGTTCTTTGTTTGCCTTACTTTGACGTTCGCTCATCATATGCCAACAAGAGAAACATTTTCGCTTGACAACGCCATGCTCACAGCTGTAGAGGTCTGCTCCAGGATATTGTTCCTCGAAGCTCAGTTATCCACTAAGAGACCATAGCACTCTCGTAAGTGCACGAACGCCATGTATTTATAAGAGATCGCTGTACCACAGTGCTTATGGTCTCGTAGTAGATATGAGACCTTCGAGAAACGATATCCTGGACATCCTCTACCTAACAGGCATCCTCGCACCCACAGAGGTACTGATTACGTTAGTACTTCATACATTACCCCTGGCACACATCGAGATGAAAACTCGCGCAAATATCCAACCAATGAAATCATTTTGTTCCCGATGAAAACACCGTAAACATCGTCCCAATGAAACAGATGTTATCATTGTTCTAAGTATAGCTCCTATATATACTGTTTGCGCGAGTTTTTGCCCTAGGTGTGTGCCAGGGGTAGATGAAGTGCTAACGTAATCAGTACCTCTGTGGTGCGAGGATGCCTCACAGGGTGATTCACTCATTTTATTCATTCCACCGTTGAAAGAAAGAAGACACTGGAATTCTATGAGGTGCTGGTATAAGGGATGGGATATGTGTAGATACTGCGGTTCTTCAAAGACAATACGCATTACAGTCTTTCCGTGTTAGCTTATACCTACATGCTTGTTCCTGAAGAATTGGATTTGGTTTTCGATATGAACACAAACATCCATTTCTTATGAAATATGAGCACACACGTCACAAATCCTTATAACGAAGCTCACAGGTAAATGTTACTCCAAATGGACGTACGATCCTTTGTAATTCCAATCATACACTGATGCACTGTTTGGTGCATCAACACATTGTCTGTAACAGCGTAGTGGGTGCCACACTAATCAATAGACACCATATGACATTATAACGAGGACCATCTGTCACACAACATACTGTCACCACTATAGTCGCCATCTTGATCATGAGCTGATCTACTTACTATAACAATCTACTCACTGTCGTTGAATAATGTACAACATTGCACTCGACAATTGAGATATATTTTGAAAGCCTGCAAGCTATATATATAGTTCGCTGTGTATTCTTATTATTATATATTAATTAACCGTATGCGGTATGCGAGCTTTAATAACATCATAAGGGCAGTGTATGAACATCTGTCATACATAATTGTACTTGTAATGGTCACAAACATCTTTGTCAAACGATGACATGGTGTAAAACGATGTACATAATGTTATGTACTGTTCCACGTGGGCTTGGAACCACAGATTACCGGTACTGTAAATGAGTAATGCTTTAAAGTATTGCCTAAGTTGTGTATAGCATGTTCTTGTGTTTACTCCTGACAATATGTACTGAAATCCTCCGCTCAGTTTACATTAATAGGATAATATTACATTGATTTTTAAACAAATGTACTAGCAGCAAACATAATACAAAATCCATCAGCAAACAGCTTCGAGAACTTCTTGTAATATCTACATACTGTTATATAAGAATTATGTACTATCCTGCAATTAGGTTTCGAATTTCGAGGTCTTTTTACCGTTAGCGCACCCTTGAGAATGGCAAAGGACGATATGTTGGGATGGTTCAGCTTATCTTTAATAGGACTTAAGAATACATATTATTGGACTAATTTCATTTAATACAAGGACAACATTAACCTGCTAAATAACGCAGCATTAATATCTCTTCTATATAGTCATCCTTACACCATAGGGGTACTTATTATATGCAGGACTCATTCCATATCGTACCCCTGGCACACCTCTAGAAAGAAACTTGCGCAAATAGTCTAGGAGCTATAATTAGAATAATGATTGGATATATATATTTACAGCAAATTCATCGGGAAAAAAATGATTTCATTGTTTGGCTGTTTACGCAAGTTTCCTGCTAGATGTGTGCCAGGGGTACGACATGGAATGCATCCTGAATGTGACCCTGTGATTCGAGGATGCTATATACAATAGTATATTCAAGGAGTCAAATGAGCAATGGCTACCAAAAGATAATAGGCCAATGTATACATTATACCAATTCCAAGGACCGGCATGCAATGTTTGTTACAGGACCTACATAATTTCATCCGTTACTTCTTTGTTGTGTTTTTATTGTCTTTTAATATCCGCGATATACATGTTTGCATCAATGCAAATAACTGAACGGAACAAATGAGCCTTCTTTCGCCATGCTCTAGATCTTGACTATAGATTTACTTTACAAGAACACAAAGAATCAATGCTTCAGATGAAAGAGCGTTTGAGCAGGAGACACATCCATAAAGAAGACCAAAAGTCAATATGCCGCCGACATTTGTCACCTGGCCTCAGTCTAATAATAATTTTAAAAGATCAATATAGATGTTAATTTTGACTGAAACATGGCCATTGTTGACCGAAACATGGTCACCGTTGACTGAAACATGGCCACCCTTGACTGAAACATCGCCAGTGTATATAAAGTGTGCTATATGATTGAAGATGGGTTCACTGTACATTCGTTAGTATTGGTGAATTAGCCCAGATTAACAAGCCTTTTACCTACAGGTGCCTCACAAAATTAATGTCGAGCCCTGAACAGTCCCATTAATTCCAACATTAGTATGGACACTTACGGTACCTGCCATCAATTATGTTAAACATTGACGGTACCTTCCAATATTAGTGTCTGGCACTCACGGTATCTTCCAATATTAGAGTCTGGCACTCATGGTACCTTCCAATATTAGAGTCTGGCACTCACGGTATCTTCCAATATTAGTCTGGCACTCACGGTACCTTCCAATATTAGTGTCTGGCACTCACGGTACCTTCCAATATTAATGTCTGGCACACACGGTACCTTCCAATATTAGTGTCGTACAGCCAAACGTACCCTGGACCAATAGTACACACATTCCTAATATTACTTTCCGTAGTTCCTTAATTACTATACCGGTAGTAGAGATATGCTGCGTACATGGGATGGTATGTTTAGTGCAATCAGGACAAATGGATTCCATGTATACTAATACCACGATCATGGTGTGTACATGTAGCATGTACAGCCTATTGTATATTTCGAACTGTCATATACACATATGCCATTAACAGTCGAGAAGTCATTTAGCCATATATCATGAATCAATAGTGTGCCTAAGCAAAACAGTATGTCAACACTACTTATACTGTTCAATCAATACCTGCGACAATACTGTTCATGTCTTATTGGATAAGTAAGACTTCTTTAAAGCAGTGCCGTATGAAAGAACATTAGGATTCTGTTTTATAACGTATGTAGATTCCTGAAGATCGAGTACTTCGTGCAATGTGTTTGAATATGTATAATAACTCTTAATATTCATCCACCCGTTTAATGAACACACACCGAGGACCAATTCTGCCAATATCTTTTCTTAGTGATATTCCACGGGAACACAAAAAGAGCATTAAATATATTTTCATTATTTATATCCTTGATTAGCATATCAGACTATAGGGGCAACGAGCGGCCATTATTGTCCAGCATACGGACAAAACTAACGAGCAACAGGTAGTTTCGTCAATAATTGTTGTCAGGGCATTTTGCCCGCCTAGTTCTTTATGCGCGAAGTGTATCGTGTTTAAGCTTATGGACAACCTCGGTCGAACCCGGGGCGTATGGGATACGTATGAATTCTTGGACCTCGTCCAAGTCCACTCGTTGGAGTACTATATGGATTAGCCGCCATTGTTGTGATTTCCTTCTTTAGCCCGTTAGACGGAACTGTGCTTCAAAATCCGATTGCTAGCTCACCTATAGTGAATAGCCGTGGATTCCACAGTTATAACGTATAGCACAGTGTATAATAATTGTGTTTAAAAACTAGAAGAGTGAATCCTATGGCTCTGGTCATTATCGAACCTTCCGTGTATATTCAAAACAGGCTTTTCTCAACCAGGAACATGCTCTATCATAAACGAACGTGAACTAATCTCGTGTTCACGAACGTAGATCAACTGAATATCTTAAATAATACAGTAGCTAACGCGACTATTCGGGTTGTGGCTACATAGCACACACTACTATACAGTTAAGTTGGGTGCTGACAAAGTTTACATCATTGACTGCACAAATGAACCGGTTATGGACGAAACCCAAGTATTGGACATGGCAAGGAACTGGATCTCCAGAAATTAGGGTAAAGTCGATACTCAAGGAGGACTCAGTGTAGCCTCAAGGCACTCAAATAGAAACTATACTCTTACCATGGTTTAATCCGCTATCTATAAATCTAGAAAATTGAGGTCAAATGATTGACGGAACTGTTGTTCATGTATAGACACGGAATTGAGAATAACACGGGAAACATTAACCAGATCTATTATTATGACCAACTCTTTGACAACGAATCGATAACGCATTTTGTACAAAATGACAATCCCTTTCCTCAACGTCCACACAGTATCAGTCAGTGACATACCATTCAGAAATGAGATGACATACCATTCAGAAATGAGATTGCTTGAATAGAAATATAATATAAATCACAAGACAAATGTGTTTGGGTAGAGAATCTGGGGGCCTATCATGGAAACGTTCTTACGATCTTCTTAGCGAAAGAACGTGATATAGGTACCCTTAAGATTGTCTTACGATCGTAAGAACGTTTCGAAAATAGATGGTATAGTAGTGCGTGCGTGCGTGTGTGTGTGTGTGTGTGTGTGTGTGGTGAGGTTGGGGGTAGGGGTGGGGGGTGGGGTAGTTAGGTTGTCGCGGGTGGAGGTTGCCCATTACAATCTGAAATGAGAAACTGTTTGATTAGATATCATTTTACCAGTATGGAATCAAATTCTATATTAATATAATTATTTAGTCATATGGCGTCAGAAGTACGCACCATGCTAAACTCACAGTATTGTTCACAAGATGAAATTTGAGCTTGAGCATGAATTCGTTCCCAAACATTTCGTAATCTCGGGGCCAGAAGACGTTGGCTTCCCTTCTGGGCAGTAAGCCTTGCGAGTTCTCTTTAAATTGACGCTTTGGTGTACTCCAATACACTAGTGTACGGTATACACGTGTATTGACCATGTGAGAGTTTCTGACCTATTGCACCTATGGAATTAATCGGCGTAAATAAGCATAGAATCAGAAACCTTTCAAACACGCTTCATGTGTATACAGAACATGCGGTATAAAAGAAGTGAAAGAGAATCGTCTAATGTCGGGTCCGATGTTTCTTCAGAGATGTAGCACATGAAAGAGACGTCACCATACTTCCGTGTCTCACTGAAGGTCAAACTGTTGGTTGAAGTACGTAAGAATTTGCGTATTTTATTAGCAATAGAAACACTGTGTAAAACACGTAAGTAGAGACGTTCTATAATAATTGTATGTAATAAATCAGATGTCATTACGTTATACACCATGACACATGCCCACACCCAGTTGCCATAATCTATCTAGAACAAGGAAGTAAATGTTGAATCAGTAATTTATCTTCAGATCAAAACAGTATTTATCTTTGTAAGTTAGCTTCAAGAAAACATTTCCCTTCTCTTCGCAACAGCTCAAATATATTTTTCAGACGTAAATTAAAAACAGATATATAACAGGTCATTCTAAAAGTAGCAGTATCTTTATTACCATAGATTGTATAAGCGCATCTATATAGATCAGTAGGCTATAATATACACGTATGTGTCATACAAAATAGTATTCCCCGGGAGACCATGCATAATGGTAATGACAAACTGCCAAAAACGATTTCAACCATTGCAACCATTGCAACTATTGATACCGAGTTCCAGAAGTCCGATTGAAGGCTAACTCTTGTAAGTTGGTGTTGCATGTACGCTCAGGAACGTAATCCACATGAAACAGCATGCACCACACTAAACATAGTATTAAAACAGCCTACTATACATCCACCAGGATTTGGATTTGAACCATAGACATCTACGGAGACACGTGGAGACACCATCTTAATCTGGTACAGCTGTAGGAAGCTTTCAAGTGTTTGTCCTCGACGGTCAGCCACCGGCCTCGCTCGACAGGTTGCCGGAAAGTATCGAGATGAGCCGAGTGGTCGGGTTTCTCTGGTAACAGGTTTTCAGCTGCCTGCCTGTCGATCAT
Organism: Lepetodrilus ovalis; assembly: GCA_032361185.1. NCBI lineage: Eukaryota > Metazoa > Mollusca > Gastropoda > Lepetellida > Lepetodrilidae > Lepetodrilus > Lepetodrilus ovalis. The sequence continues at coordinate 9,003 of JAUTBQ010026008.1, forward strand.
CAGCCTCGAAGCTCTTCTAGAAGCTAATGCACCTACGCATTTATGCACTGGCCTGTTCTTGCATCCAGTAGAAATTCACATTGGAGTGTGAGCGTGAACGAATAAATAACTCAGACAACGGTTGCCGTTGCAATGGCGCAACTCATGCTGTGACACACATGAAGAATGCAGGAATAATTCATTTAGAAAGGAAGTTCAAGGATTGAAAATGGTCAATATGGAACTGTGGGTATAGGCCTGTTCCAGAACGTGTCAAGTAACCTATATTTAGCTTGGACATATTTAACTTGCTTATCAAAAACCAATACTTCAATTTTCAAGAAGTAAAATTTTATACAAAATTAATGAAAATGCTGAAACAGCTCTGTTGAATAATATTATACTTCCGTGCAGGTGGGAGAAGGAAACTACAAAGGAAATCAATACTAAATATATTGCAACATATTGCATACGGACTCCTTTAGCTAATGCTATAGGTTCTTATTTCAACTCATTGCAACTATGGCATCAATAATAACAGTTTGAGCAATAAAGTCAGTTTAATTGCATGGGTTTAGTCATAGAATATATAGAGCCTATACTTGTTTTCAGTTGAGAATTGTAGCCTATTTACATATAATTCCGGTTAAACTATCTCTATTTGGATTTTTTGGTCAAATTGTAAACTTTGCCCAAAATGGCCGATTACGATTTTTGTTTTATTGAATATTTATTTTTTATCTGGATCTGTCTAGGAATACATACATTTCCAAAATTGGGTAATCAAGTAATCCTGATCTCCAGGATAGGCTGTTATCATAACAGAAGTGTTCAAAATTTCAGCCGCCTGACTGTATACGTAGAGTAAGCCTTTAAAACATTCAAGGACACACTCGAAACTAACTCTTTCTCATCTATGATATATCTGACATCACATCCGTGTCTTTAAACAATATCTGCCAGGAGATCTACTTGATGTTCCCCCAAAACAGTCTAGTTCATATTCCATGTGATGTTACACTCGCAAAATGGCCGCAGCAAGCCAGCTATGGCCGTGCCCACACAGCCCTAGATGAAAACCAGAGCAAGTCATCAAAGCCTGCTCTCCACACTAGACAAAGAGTTTGCCGAGTCAGATCCATACGGCCCTGAGACTTAGAGCTAGCTGGCGCTGATTGAACGAGCTGTGGAGACTCTATCTGGATGGTGGGTTCGGCTACTTCGGCCGTCAGCCAGTTACCGGAAACAGCACGAAGCCTGCACAGAGCAAGCGTCGGCAGTCAGTGAACAGCGGACACATGAAGCAAATCTACAGCGAGAGAAGGATCGAGCAACGCTGGCCTCACAGTTTATCACCATCGGTAAGCGTGTTTTCCTGTCACGAAACATGTAAACTTTTACGTTGTTCTGCAAGGATGTGATCTACATGTCAAATTATATTGCTTATTTTGTGAGTGTACGACTGCTAGCGCTTCGTTCAGACTTGCCCTGTTCGTGTTCCGATACAGCTGTGTTAGTTATCGGCAATATGGCGGCACGTACTGGGTCCTGCTTATGCTGGGCATGTGATTGTTTGTAGTCGATGGTTCGGCTGGGATATAATTAGTCACAGGGTTGGGCTATCAGGTCGCAACACGAGGCATGGAGTGTTGTATTCGTTTGCCGGGAGAAGAGGATAGCACAGGCTTGTCGCTCTACGGACTGAGCTAGCGAAGTTTTCAAGCTTGATCGTCTGCTCGCGGAGCGCACGTGATCTAACAGTAGGCTGTTGAGGCGTGATGTCATGATTGTTTTGGACTAGATCTACGTGCGTCCTACGGCGTATTTATGATAGTCAGGATATAGGTAGGATTGTGGACATAACACGTGTCCTTAAATAAGATTTATTTACGTACGTACGTAGAAACAATATGTATTTTGATTTTAGTCATTGTTTAGCAATGTTTACAGCGTGAAGTTGTTGTCTGTCAGTCGTTCACCGTTCTAATAAAAAAAAATAAAAAAAATCGGTAGAATGGATATTGTTTCAGTTGGTTGTCACAATTATTAATATTAGATCAATATTAATATTTCAATTTCATTGTTGATTTTTCTGATTATTATTTGTGCTTTTCTTGTGTGGTTTTTCGTTTAGAACACTTTATTGAAGATGATGGAAAGTTTTAGTCAATATTTTATTATGTCACATGGGACCTACCAGACAGAATATTTAATTATCCCCATTATGATTATACACTTCATAACCATATACAGTGTCCCCTCGATATTACGCTGAATTTGGGGTCCATGACATACCCCGCCTTTAGTACCAGCCTTGTACGATAGTACAGGTAAATAACAAAAATAAAATTGCGAACCACATCTGACCCAGCCTTATATCCGAATCCGCTGTTTATCGAACAGTGTTATATCGAGGAAACATTGTACACGATTAACACATGATTAAATAGTATATTTCTGTATACCATTTAGATTTTTACGATACCAATACCGGTGTATAGCACATTTAAAAACTAAACGCATTTAATGCAATTTATTTTCTATTTAAACCCCTGGATTTCGTATAGGACAAAATGTTGTCAATAGTATGATGGTTCACAATAGTTATTTCAAGTTTTGATAAAAAATGATGATGATGATGGAAAGCAATGTCTGTGGTGACAGTCTTTCAACACTGACGTGGTACTACCAGAACATTTTTATTTAAAAATTACACTTTAATGTAACATATGATTAAAATAAGTTATTACTAGTAATCAACAACACGTAGGCCTACTTATAATGATGTTTGGGTTTGACTAGCCTCTAACAGTAACCACAGAATATAATTTTATTATCATAGAATCAAATGAACAGTCACCGAGAAAATAAATAACTACAATAAAGGTTTGCAAATTACAAGTTAACAATGTGAATAGATGAGAGAGAATATTGTTGAAATTAATTGACATTAATTTTTTAAACTTTTATTAAGTTTGATATTTAATTTGGAGCTCAAGTGAAGTGTAATCACAAGGTATTAGACTCATTGACTTGGAGATTGATGGACATTTACGCTTCCTGATAGAAGATGCAAATAACAAATGATATATAAAGATCGTTTTGACAGTCTGTGTTTGGCCAACATCGAATTATCTTCATGTATCCGTGGGATGATCCTGCGGCCGTGATATTAAGATTGACCTTCAGTATGAAATGATACTCAACGTGTTTTGTAATCTTAGGTCAGGGCCAGTACATATTGATCATGATGTCTCCAATCAACATTAAGGTGACTCACTTAGGTAGGTGAACATAGACTCCAAACCCCACCACCTCGCTTCCCAGAACACAAGTGAACTTAGTTTATGCCAACCAGTGGCTAAACTTTCATAAATTCTCACATACAGCTAAAACGACATCTCAATAAAACAATATTAATTTGTTTGACTACCGGTATGTTCGTCCAAATCATTCAGATGGTGCATGTACCTTACAGATCATATTTGATTTGATTAGACAATTTGATTTATAAAACTTTCTTTGATTGCATCATGATCATCACATGTGAACAACATAGCTAGAGTTGTAAAACATCCATTTTGTCACCTCAACCTGATCAAAGAATTACATGCACATGCACTAATTACAGTGTAATTACATTACAGTGATTGAAATAGATGGGGTCCTGGGTAGTCGTTTGAAAACCTGCATAGTTAACCTTCTTTCTGCTGGATTGGGCACAAACACGGCTGTTAATGGCATCTCCAGTTGCCTGCAGCAGGGAGGGGGTTCCTAAAAATTTCAGATTTTACCACCATTACCATTGGGCCTATTTAAAATAAACCCCTGCTTATTTTCTGAATTTCAAACACTGAATTACAATAGAAAGTAATCTTTGTCATGATGCAAGTTTGTGATTCAGTTTTCGTGAATCGATTCATTATTCTATTGTAGATTGATTTATGAATACATGTTCATATCGATGTGCTTAGCTTTTTATTAAAATATCGCTACCAAGCTCTTTCAAGACGTACTATCACAGATGATTGTCATAGATAATGGTCAAATGAACTCCTACCTGAGGCTAATTAACGTTTGATTTGTCCACACAAAAGTTAGTTACTGATACACTTATTCCCCAACACGTGATAGTTATCACAACTATAATATTTTATATGGATAAAGGTTACGGAACATTAGTTACCTTGTCTTTGATGCATCAGCTGAATTGTGCAGCAAATGTTGTGGTAACGATAGTTACTACCTAGTCATACCACTTTAAATCTTTAGAAAACATAGTCATACCACTTTGAGTTATGTCCCTTTGCATTAATCATGTTAATATAATGAAGTAAAAAGAACTATGACCACATTCAGGTTGTTAAAACTGGCAAAGTCCTATATTGTTTGGGGTTGCTTTGGAATATTGCCATCACTGATCACATGAATGATTTCATTGTAACCTTCTTCCAAGCTCATTTCAATAAAATTATTATCTTTTCTTCTTTTTATTTAACCAATGGAATAGAGTACTGTTAGTATTCCATTTATTAAGGAATAAATAAATCTATTGTCAATCCGACAATTTGATTGGTCCACGTCACCCCAAATCATTGCGTTCATACTTCGATGAACAACATTTTCTTAGATGGCATTGTTATGTCACATATATACATGATGTCATCTATACTTGATAGTTGGAAATATTAATGCGCTGCTCCTAGAATGTTGAGTAAATACATTGATGTTAAGACTTGTAAATCAAAGGATTCCCTATCCTTTTGTTGAGTAATTTATTGTAATGATTGACTGTAATTTATATTACGTTCATCAAGGTAGGAACGTTAAGACTGATATGCTTCATACAGTTTGTACATCAGTAATTACGTTCATACCTTTATTTTACGTTCGCCGAGATAATAATGTACACATTTATGTGCAAACTATAAAAATGCGAATCAGTTCATGCAAAAGTTTGCACATCAGTTTTTACGTTCTTACCTTGCACAGATTTTTTTTTTAATAAATTGCATAACTTAACAAATCAGTGTACTGGTAGATTACATTCATTTAATAGTCTGAATTACCAAAAATAAACAGTATATATTTTTGTAATTAACTTCCAAACGCAGCACAATAATATTTCCAACTGGCATTTAGTGGGCGTGGCCTATGCTTTTCGGTGACATAAACCAATCAGATTGTCGGATTGACAATAGCTTTATTAATGATTGACTGCAATTTATTTTACGTTCATTGAGGTATCAGTACATTTCCTGTGAATTCCAGAAATCTGAATTGCAACATGATGCCAAGCATATTTATCAACAAGAATTGAACATAAAGGCATAATATCACAGATATTTATGCTTGTTTTAGCTATAACTGCAAAGTACATTCACTTGACATGCATACAATCATGCAAATATACTTCCAAAAAGCTTTCCACTGCTGTGTGATTCACAACTCTCTACTCCAACCAGTAAATGGGCAGATAACTCTCATTCCTGCTCGCATTCCTTCTTAGAACAGTGATGCATCAAGAACAAGATAAATAGCGGAACATTCCCTTATTGAATATAATTTTTTTTTTTTTTTATAACTATCAAGTGCTGGGGGGATAAGTACATGAGTAAATAACAACTTTTGGGTGGATAAATCAAGCGTTATTAATCTCAAATCGTTTGTCCATGATTATGCAGGTCAATCAACTGTGATATTATGCCTTTAAACCTAAGGTCATGCCATGCTATCACCTGCTAAATGGATTTATATTGTTTTACTTCACTGCGAGAATTACATTATCACTAATGATCACGATAGCTGATATATACATGTACTTATATAGTTTCACATTATTTTTCTGTTACCTATCTCCTCTTTTTTAATATTTTTTTATGTACAGCTTGCTACATGTACATACATACTACACCTGAACCATTTGCAGTATTTGTGATGTACGGTATGTAGCTAGTATGTATTAGCAAGTGCATGTCTATCATGTCTATTTGCACCCTGGTGTTCCTAAGCTACTGCTTGTGTTGACTAGCCAGGTTTCATTGTCACACAGTTCAGCATGGTCTTCTCTCATTGATTCACCATACTGCAACAGATGCTCTGTATAGGCTTTATCCTTGTCTGTTGCATCAGCTCTTGGCCACGTTTAAAAAAAATATGTCAGGTTGACTTTAACACCGCTCTGACCATGTCTAAATCTGCGCTTTCAAGAAGCAAAATGGCACAGTGGTGTTTATTGGTTATGTTAGCATCCCGCTGCAACGTAAACATGGTAAAGACTTAAAGTCTTAATTCAATCATATTACCGGTATGTTAGCAAAATACTCATGAGCCAATATATGCATTTACTAATGTAAATAATATCTATACTTAATAATTGATATTTATGTTGTACCAGATCAATCCATGCTGATAGTGGTACATTCTTAACCCGTCCATGGTTTGATGTGCACAATTTTCATTATCAACTCTCTGGGGAGTATATAACAGTCTTCCATTTCAGGTTAGAATTCACGTGGCTATCTCACCCTACTGAGTACCCATTCCCTGCTGGGTAAGCTGGCATCTTCCAACTAACAAAGTCACTTGAGGCATAGATGTTACAGCATCAGCCTGGAGAACGATGTATAGCTTGAGGCACAAGATTTGAGCTGCAGCCATGGCATCCAAAATGATGTTACTAGATGGCACTTGTTACCCAGCTTGGCGATCAGCATTACAGGAGTAACAAGGTCGGCATTAACCCTCTCCTTGCTGGATTGGGCACATATACAGCTCATTAGGGCATCTCCAGTTGCCTTCAGCATGGATAGGGTTAAAGGAGTAAAACAAGGTCGCATCAGCTCAGAGTTGATTTTTAACTAAGCTACCTGTGGCAGGATATACCATGAACTAGCACCAATAGCAAGTAAAAACACAGCCTTGTTCAGACAAGGCATGTTCATATACAAAACATGCCAGCTGTGTTATTGAACAAATCTTGAAATGTTCATTAGTTAGTATCCACATTTCAACCAACCAGCTGTGTCTCAGTGTTGGGCAGAAACAACTAGATACTCTCGGGTTGTGATATCTGCCAAGTTGAAACATGGCACCCATCCATGCATTGTCTGAGCCAGATCATGCTTAGCTTCCAATCTGAGTGGTTTCCATGCAATGCACTGAAGCATGTGTGCCACCATGCATTTCCTGAGATGTTAGATATCTAACACTAGTGACAGGAATAGTGCACACCTAATGTTGTTAGCATGACTAATACAGACACATTGTTGTGCCCTGTTTATCAGTCACCAGATTATTTCTGGTTTTGACGATTTATTTGGTAACTTAGAAGCCTTCCTTCCAACTATAAAGCCGGCTTCGTGGCATAATGGTTAGAGCGTCGGCTCGGAGTGCGGAAGGTCGCGGGTTCAATCCCCGTTCACGTCATACCAAAAGATGTTAAATGAGGGCACTTGTTGTTCCCCTGCTTGGCGCTCAGTAGTAAAGGGGCAAAGCAAGGACTGGCCAGTTCAGAGTCAGTATACTGTGTCTGATAGAGTGGGGTATCATTGTTCTGTGTGAGGCATGATATTCTAAGAGAACTAGCACTATAAAAACTGGTGGAAATCCAGAATAGTCAAGCAGTACATATACATGCAAGTCATGATATTAGTGAAAGGATATAGAAAGTGACTTGAAACCCCATATCAACCATGTCATAAGGCGACATGCAGGCTGGTGATAATAGGATCATAAATCGTATTTTGAAGCAGAGTCACTGTAGCAAACCAAAACTGGATATATTACGTAATACATATTGATAATCCATTCCACTTATCATGCTTGTAAATATACATTCATGATCTGGGTCTAGGTTATAAAGATTTATCAAGTTTTGAATATATTTCTAATGTGTAGTAAAGAAAGGGATGATAACAACATTTGTTAATTATAGGTTATTGTTGCAATGCCAGAAGTTTAATTCTGCCAATGATAATGCCACATTCCTGAAGAGTTGTTGGTAGAGTTATTGTGGTCATACAGCTTATCTTTCTTAGACTATATATTCCCAAGTTGTTTTTATCTTGTCCTCTGCCTCAAGTTGTTTTTATCTTGTCCTCTGCCTCAAGGCACCCATCCAACTTAACCAATATGCACTAGTAACATTAAACTATGGCAAACCATACCATATTCCGTAACCCCAAATCGTACCATGTTCGGTAACTCCAGATCGTACCATGTACCACACCAAGGCCATGTTCTGTAACAATGCAAGTCCATGTCATGCATCATGACACTCGCCCACCATGCCATGTATGCTAGTATTTATTGTAGCCAAACAATACCATGCACTGTAACACAATATACCTTGCTGGTCACCCATTCTGAATCAGGTCATGCATTGCAAGCCCAAACCATACACTCATGATCAATGGTGTTAACTAACAGTAACAGTCTCTCTGCTGCTGTTTTGTAAAACCTGCATTGATAATGTTAACCAGCCAGACACAATAAGCTCTTCACAGCGTAACATACTTTCATCCGGAGTCTATCACATCACATAAAGCTTCAATTCTTCAAAGTACATGATTGTATCTCATGGCAAACAGTTGGCAGACATTACTCTTCACACAAGGTTTCTTCAAGCTGATGTTTGGTGTAAGGTTGCTCGCTAGCTTGCTCGCTTTCTTTCTTGCTTGCTAGCTTGTTAGCTGCACTGTAGTGCACTGCTCTGCTGGGTGTTGGCATACTCTCAGAAATGTCCTAAGCATCTGAGGAGGCTGATGTCTGTGTGAAGTGAAGTCTGGCGGATGGAGCAAGGCCATGAGGCAGCCAGGCCATAGATATCTGCTATTGATTTAGCAGAGCTGCTCCCAGCTAAAGGGAGATTCAAGGAGAGTTAGCTGTGGGGGGCTGCTTCTCACATGGTCACAGACATTATCTGGGTGTATTGGTGGCTGACATGACTGGAAAAGCATTGATAGATGGGTGTGAGAGTGAAGCTGAAAGAAAGATATTATTATTTTTCTTTTTGGTTCAGGCTGTTTGGAATGCATGTTATTTGCTGTCATCTGCGATGACTGCGTGGTATAATGGAAACATCTTTGGTGCCAATAGCCATTCATGTTCTGATGATGACGTCCATTAGTACATCTGAAACTTAAAAAGCTAACCAGTCCACTTAGTTCAAGTTTAATACAGTCGACCCCCGTTTATCCAGACGGTTGCATTCATGGTAAAATAGTACAAATAACTGAATTTCCGGATGTCTGGGTCATTTTACATAGGAAGACTGATTTATGGTTTGCAGTAAAAACCGTGTGAATATCGAGGGAACCGGTTATCCGAAGTCTGGTTAAACGGGGGTCCACTGTAGCTGTCAAGTTAAATGGTTTTCTTTTGTTAATTTCTGTATTCTGTATAAGGCTATCGTTATTTGATTGCCTGGTTTACAGATTTTTCTATGATATTTTTGGCTGGCAGTCGAAAAATATTAATAAATTTGGTAGTTTGGGCAGTTGGTCATGTCCAATATAAAAATAATAATAATTGGAGATTAGGAATGATCGGTTGACGTATAACATACATATAATTGATCAATACATTGTCAGTAATTGTTAATCACACCACTATACCTGAACTATTCAAATACTGTATACTGGGAAATATTCACGGGAGGTTATTTTCATGGTATTCAATGACAACATGATGACTTTGAACATATTTGAGCATCGAAAGTTACGCTGT
>JAUTBQ010026119.1:0-18698 GCA_032361185.1 Lepetodrilus ovalis
TGTGTTCTTTTTTTTGTGTGTGTGTGTGTGTGTGTGTGTTTGTGTGTGTGTTTGTGTGTGTTGTGTGTGTGTGTGTGTGTGTGTGTGTGTGTGTGTTAACTACTATTAATTAAAATAAATGTATTTTGTAACTTTTGAAGAAATTGGCCAAACCTTTACTTTCCTAAATTTTACATTGATATAAGTTGAAGTTGTCGTAATAGAATGTCGTAACGGTGGAGGATGACATGCAGATATTCCACGGATTGTGACCGGAAGTAGCATAAATATGGGGCAGATAAGCCTATGGCGAAAATTCGAGTATTGCGCATGCGTTGTCAATGGCATACGTGTCTTCACATCCCCGCTCATGTTCGTGTAGTCGACGTCTACTCCGTGGTTGAGGCCGAGAGTGGAGTGGAATGTCCATTCGTGCACATCTCTGTCACATCTCAACATAATTACACAACGGTGTTAAAATAATGCTTTATTTCCCAGCAGGGAACTACTGTAACATCGCATCAAATCGTGCACAAATGTTACTCATGAGATCACAAACAATGCCGTCAGCTTTCAGAGAGCAGATAGTATTGTTCGGTTTCTCATGAGTAGAAGTCCTACACGGGTTGATGGGTCTGGTCTGACGGCATACCTGTTACAAGTCCTTGTCATCAAACACGAACACGCCAATACTGTATCATTACCTTTGGGATGCCAAAGGTCAGAGAATGTTTCGTGTTGCCTTTATCCAACTGTCATCTTTACATTAAACTGCGCCGTTTGGGATCAGTCTTAATGAAAAAACCGTGCCGCACAAATAAAAACCCGCCATGCGATTTGTTTTGAAAAGATAAAAATCATTAACAAATCCCGCACGAAATGAATCACGGAAGCTGTGTGCGGAGATGCGACATTGTCTGGCGTTTGTTGTAGAGGGCACGTCCTGTTGGAATGTATAGGCATCGATTTCAGGGTATGCGGAACTTACGAACCGTAATTCGTAACAATAAGACTATACTGATTCAACATTTGTACAAACCCTTACAAACAAACGCCACACAACCAAGATACGTCGTTTAGATCAGACGGCATTCTGGGATACGCGGAGAGACGGCGATTTGCACGTGCAGGCCGTGGACCTATGGACCGATACCTACCCGTGGATTCTGTGTAGACATATTACAGCCGTATAGCCAAGACGTGCAAACACAGCTATAGGAAAGGACAGATACAAGGGTTGTGTCCTACAGACATGATCGTTTAGATTGATGGGACCGTCTCTAGGTTGAAACGATTGTCGGTGAAATTTATTGACTATTTTCGTGTTAGTTTGCAGTACTGAGTGCATCAAAATGCGGCGATGAATGGGAGGGTGAAATTCAATATTTACCACATCATATCATTTGATGAAATCGGCAAATCACTTTGCGCTGATCTTTTTGAAGGCATTTGTGTACGACTTTTTCCCCCTTTTTTTTTATCAGAATGAAATCACGTGTTCAGTTGTCATGCAGCTAGCGTGTTATACAGCCATGATATCGTCTTAAGTGGCAGCGAGTTATGCCTGAAATAAAACCTAGTTAAACTATTGAGTAGTGTAGGTAAATTAGTACAATTCTAGATAACAGTTTTCTTTGGCGACGTACATATCGAGTTGTTAAACAAAGAAGTCGATTCGGTGATGTTTGGACAGAACCGAACACATGTTGATTTAATAATATTATCATCGAATATAATGTTTATAGATGACATAATATTGAAGTTTACTCCACCGTTATTAAATAATTAACCAAGAAGCTGGAAACATGAAGATACACTGGATAATTACTAGAAAAGATTGACCAAAACACTTGTGAATTTAGCATTCATTTCAGAATGATACAGGAAACAGGCTAAGAAGTCTTTCGCTATGTGTTCGTAGCTTCTGAAAGACGAAAAGTAACAAAAATTATTCCAATCAGATACCCCAGACCGAGAACCAGAAATACCTTCTACCAACTACATGAAATTGAGTGAAGGTTTTGAAACTCTTCAAACTGTTGGTAGAGGATGGTCATCAATGTTCGCGAAAGTTATCTTTCTGACTCGATATTGATAGGGTGCTCTGTCTGGACCGTGGCACTACAGTTGTCATCCTTGGTCTGTCAGTACCAGCCTGTTCTCGCAGGTTTACTGCAACATTCAGCTCTAGAGAAGCTGAGGGTTTCCTCCTGCCCTAACCTGACAAGCCGTGCTATAAGTGAAATAATCTTGAAATCAGCTCAAAGCCCCAAATAAAAGAATCCGCGGTTTTCCAGTACAAATTGATGCTCAAAGCATGACGGTAACTCAATGCAGTTCGGGTGCTACTGCCTTTAAAAACTGACAAACAGTTGAGGGAAATATCCTTTTTATTATTAAAAAGAAAACAGCAATAACATGCAAGCATACCTGACATTACCAGGGTTCTATCATTAAAGGGAATAAATCGTAATAAAGTAAAAGCGAACAAGTGGCTATACATATAATATGGAATAGCTGGTGGGTATAAACGTCACCCTAATATTACATTAGCCCACAGTGTAGGCTAGTCTAGTGCAGTTAGGATAACAATAAACTGAATGTTATAGTTTTCATGGCATGAACTTTAGATTCTGAAATAAATGACAAGTCTGATTAGAGTTAGCATCGTTAAGTCGCAGAAATCTACAGTGTAGACAATCAGACAATTGAACAAGGTAACAAATAAAGTCTATATAATGTGCATCTGAATTATTCGTCTGTGGTTTGCATTCAATGCCACGCGTACGATCGAACAGGCACGTAAATTAGTCGGTTATATGGTATTTCACTATCTAGAGATGCTATGGCATGTTTGGCCAATGATTAAGGTTTCACTCAGCAAGACTGCCCACGGCAGCCACGTTCCTTATGATATCTCATATTTTTCATATCACTGGATTTATACTTGTCTTGCGTGCTCCTAGACATACATCTGGTAGCACTGTATTCAACTTCCTAGAATGGTCGTAGTGTATATCCATCGGTTAAAAGTGCGACCGTCTCCTATTGGCTAAGTACGCGTCGGCGTTTACGGGCGAGTAATCTCTTGACGACTAATACAGAGTTGTCGCCTCCTTTCCTACTCTCCAATTCAGGAGGAAGAAAACGCTGCGTCAAAGTACCTGATATGCTAGTGAATAATTGATGGCGGGAGAGCGACGGCTGGGTATGAGAACAGTAACCGCTCCCTGACTTGCATCAGTGCCCGGATGTGCGCGGTGACCCGACTTATCTCCAGGGATGCCTCCGCTGCAGGTAGATGGGGTAATACTCACGAACCCAGCAGATTCAACTGGATGACCTCCAGGATCGACTCACGTCGATCTTCATCGACCCAGTGCCCTTGTACTAAATTGAATTAAGTAATCTACTTTGTACAACGTTAACTGCAGAAAGGCAAACAAAGTAATATACGCAATACTGAGCGTGACGTGAATAATTATGCAAATGGTGGAGAACAGGTATGACTAAAGGTGTGTGCGTGCGTGTGTGTGTGTGTGTGTGTGTGTGTGTGTGTGTGTGTGCGTGCGTGCGTGTGTGTGTATGTGTGTGAGAGATAGAGGGAGTGGGAGATAGAGAGACAGAAAGACAGAGAAAGGGAGAGCGGGAGAGAGAAAGAGGAGATAAAGAAAGCGAAAGAAATAGAGGGGGAGGGAGGGTCGGAGAGATCAGAGAGAGAGAGAGAGAAAGAGAGAGAGAGAGAGAGAGAGAGAGAGAGAGAGAGAGGTGGGGAAGGAGGATGGAGAGAGAGACAGACACATTGGCTGATAATACGCATTAGGAGGTGGAGGCAGAAAAGTATGCTTTATCGAAAGTTTGTTCCTATAGTATAGTACATGTATGTCCCTATTTGTAACTTAAGTATGTTTATTGTAAGCTTTCTTTATTAGCGAGTCATCCTGACAAACAGCACACCTTTACAGTCGCTCTGTTCGTACGTGTACAGTACAAGCATATCGCCAGTAACATATACTACATACCCAGGAGTTTTCCAGAGATATAATAAATCACCATTACCTCCTCTCAGCCCATAACATGGTTGAGAATCGGCGTAATAAAGGGATCATACTAAAAACTACACCTCAACACGTCTTGTATTGATTTACAGTTCCTCCACCTTACATGGGTGCCATTCAGCTTAATCCCAGCGTGCAGTGCGTTCGTGCCCGTATTAGGCAACCATACTTTTATTCCAGGTTTTTATGCCTGTTTACAGTCACACCAACAGCAGTCCTAATGAATTTGAAAGAATCGCGATGAAAAGCCTCGAATTAATTTCGGGATATTTTTTTCTCTTGGAGGGATCGCTTACTTACATGTATTGTTATGTAGATTATGACGTCATGGGAAATGCAATCTGCACTACTTTTGTGAAGAGGTGGTGTTGTAATTTCCAGAAGTTAATACCGACAACAAGCTAACGCCTACTGATGTGTCCATTAAACTGAATCAGCAGGGTGTCGTTTCTCGAAGCCTTCGTATCTGATTAATAAAGAGACCATTTATAGTCCTCGTACAACGAGCTCGTATATATGGCGATAGAGCACTTACGAGTGCGCTGTGGATTCATAGTGGATTTTTTGTAGCTAAAATTGTCCGTGGCAAAGTTATGATTTCTCGCATATCGTCTAAGCTTATCCATCTACGTTGGCCTCGTATGAGAAACAAAATACACAGTATTATTCAACATTCGAGCAAGACGTGGTACTATTGGTCAAGAAATCTCATTGGCAATGTGATATAGTGTCTCCCGTCTAGCACCTATGTAGTGCCGTTGATATATTGTAGCATTATTAGTTTATCTCATTATGTAGTGTCATTGCTATAAGGCAGGATTGGTCTATCGACTATGCAGTGTCATTGGTATTGGGTAGGGTAAGTTGGTATATCGCTGTTGTGACATTAATTTTGCCTATAATACACTTAGAGTAATACTCATTATGTTTAATCTTCCTATCGGTGTCCAATGTTTCCGTATGCGCCGGAAACCGTGCCGCAATAAGACCTTTGACCTTCAACTCCAGCCGCGCCGGTTCATCGTATTGCCCTTACACCTAGTTCCAATCTACCCAGACCATACTTAGGTTGTTGTGTACATCGCCATGCGATTACAATTCACTCATTGAATCCAACTAATGTAGTTACTGATCCAAGCCAAAACAGCGTGACCATGGCCAATACCTTTGAAGGTTATCCACAACAACCCAGCGTTGTGGCATTAGAAGGTGTTCATTAATGTTTCGATTAATGACAGAAATTGTCATTTGAGAATAACTGCCATCTCGTTTGCGAATTATGTCTCCGTAGTATGAAGGAGCTGTCATCGCTCAATAATTGAATTTCATTTCCTGGGATTAATGTGGATTCCTCAGAGTGACTGAGAGCTGTCAATCAAACTGTGATCTGCAGACACGCACTGCTCCCAGGACACGTAGGCGCATGACACGTCGCATCACGGCACGAAGACACGTCGCCGTGTTAGAGCTACGCGCTGCTATTTAGGGAAAACAAATCCTGGCCCTGAGATTACGAAAGGATTTTGAGTACGATTGCATGCCCAAGCTCAAACTTATGTGGAGATTTGTGAATAAGACTTTGATTTGAGCATGACATCGTATTCAAAATTGTTTCGCAGTCGCAGTGCCTTAAGAGATATGCAATCCCATAACAGCTGGTATAAAGTAACTATACATATTCACCAATGTATCACTTTCGCCATTTTCCAAAGTAGAATACTAATGAAAACAGCTATTGACGTAATAGTGAAGGTTAGTGGCGATGTTCCAATTGGATGGGAATAAAACGTAAATCTCAATGCTGTGCCTCCAGTGTACAACCTTTCACTTTTATTTTAAAATGTTATCCCGGCCTTTTACAGTATATTACGTTGCTTAGATATAGGATTCACAGAACATGGTTGTATGAAACGCAACATAGATAAACCCTATGTTTATCTATGTTGCGTTTCATACAACCATGTTCTGTGAATCCCATATCTAAATATACGTTACTTGAAGCTGGTGATAGCTGTCGATTGTTAGAATGCGTTGTACCAGTCCTGAATCTACTTATGATCTCATTGTTCGCATTAATATCATGCTCGTATTACTTTCATGATTTACAGTATTGTGCCATTTTTTCTCCCAGTTCGGTTGCACTGTATTGTGCCCCCTGAAAAAAAGTATCGAATCGAACGTAATTTGAAGAAACGGTCCCACTGCGTCTAGTAATACTACGTAAATACCAGGACCCTCACTGCTGAACCACTAAGTGGTTTAAGCGCTCGACCCACCGGCAAAAAGAAGCCGAAGCAACTGCACACTTTATCCAAGCTATCGTCCTTGCATCAACAGAGCCATCATAACGAATTGCGGCATATTTGCACACCGCCGTATCATTAAAGAGATAGAACGTCATTGGATTAGAGATAACACGTGACTAGTAAACACAGATCGGCAGATATAATCTGACATGATACCATTGGCTAATAGTATTAAAAGCAAAGGACGTATCACGTTAATATTTGTTGACGTATTCGTTCTCGTCAGTTTGGGGATTTCTTTCTTTGCCTTTTGGCGAAGATTTGATAGCGACAAAAAAAACAAGAGATAGATATGGGAGGCGACAGAGGAAATCAAAGCCGATATTAATCGCATTTACGTAAAAGTTAGATACCGTGTCACGCAAGCTTGGCGAGGACACTGGTTATTAATGCCACGGTGAATTCAGTGAGATTAGTTCAATACGTTCTTTGTAATCAATAGTAACACGAATGCTAAATAGCATGCATGTACGTGCACGTAAAACGCCTCTCGATCTACTAGCTATTTCTATAAGCATGGAAAAAAAGCCATTATATTAATTTGGTATTTACTGTGTTATGTTATTAGCAACTGAACAGTTCTTTAATGTGATTCCTTCTTCCATATCCTTTTGTCTTTTCGGAATGAGTATTTCTCGTAAATGCTCCATTAGTAAATAATTTATATGAACATATCCGTCTTTGAGTTCTTAACTAGTAAGCAGATAAAACAGTGTTACATCCCATTACGGATAACGTTAGTTAAAAACTCAATTATGCTGGCAATTCCGATTCATAACGACCTGTCAGAAGCCTTATGCTTTACCTTTGTATCAAAACCTTTCAAGAAAATAACCAAATTAAGGATTATCTCCCTGAAGGTTACCACGATCGCATACCGTCTGCGCATGCGTATTATACATAGGATCAGTATTGACGGACGACAAGAACAGGGAGTGGGGTGTAATTAGTTTGATTCCGTATGTTTTAGTCTGTCTCTGCATAAACATTACGCAATCTCATAGCTGCACTGCTAATGGCTTTCTATTGTCATTGCTTCCTGCTTACTGGGATACATCCACCGAGACCGCCGTCATCGCCGTGTGAGACGAGAAGGTCAGGGGTCAATATTAAACATCTCTATTAGATAACCTAAGCAATCCCATCAACTGCGGCTTTCTGGAGCTCCCGACGACGGACACTGCCGATAGACGCCCGTGGCCGTCATTCTTCCAGCAATCGTCTGGTCCGGGGCAGAGCCATCAGCAGACGACCGTGATCTATCCCGGTTATAGACAACCTACTGTCAGCGTCAACTGACGCAATCATGGGCAGCGTTTCGTGAAGCTGTGCTATGCTCCTTGACACATATTTGTGTGCGTTGGTGAAGCTGGGTATCGTTTCACGAAGCCCTCATAATATTATCCACTATGAGACTATAGCGTTAACGTAAGTGTCCGATCGTTATGTATAGGAGATCATTACGAGAGTGCTTATGGTCTCGTAGTAGATACGAGAACTTCGAGAAACGATACTCAGGGCTATGCTCGTTGACATATATTTTTAGGCACTGGTTAGTATGACATTAACTTCTGATCATATAACGTGACTGGTGAATGGTTTCTTAGTGGATCTGTTAGTAGTGATGAACGCAGATTTATGTATACGTTGTTACAAGTCATATTCTATTAACAGGAAAGATTTGTTAATGAATGGGTTGTCAAGAATTGGTCTGTTGAGGAATGGTAAATTGTCAATGCTTGGTTTGATCAGGAAGTGCATGTCAACGAATTGTTTAACAAGGAATGGCCTATTAAGTCATCGTTTGTCAACGAATGTTTCGTAAAGAATTGCTGGTAATGGACTAGTTTGTTAAGAAGTGGTTTGTTAAGGAACAATTGTAAAGGAATTGTCTATCAAAGAATGACCTTTCAAGGAATGGTCTGTCATAGATTAGCATGTCAAAGAATGGTCTGTTAATATATAAGGAATGGTTGTAGAGGCATGGCTTATCATTGACTGGCAAATAACGAAAGTGATTTTCAACGAATGGTTTGCCAAGGACTTGTGCTTTGACCGATTGCAAACGAGCATAGCTGCGTCTGCAATTGCCAATTGTTCTGTATAGTACACATGGTAATATTCTGTAGTACTCTTCAGTACTAAGTAGTAGTACTCTATTGTACTTATGCAGTCCACTATACTGTATCAGACCTCCTATTCTCAGACCAATTTAGGAAAGGACACGCTGTTCAACTAGACGACTGTCTAACCCAAAGATTTCCTCTGCTACTGCATATTCACGACATCGTTAGAAGCCGCCTTGTAATGCAATTCATATCCCCTGTCGCGTAATCCCCTCCCGATGTCGCTCGTGTAAACCCCGTCATAGATGATTCAATTTCCCATGATGCCCCTAAAGCGGTACAAAAGCTACCGGAAACGGTTCGTACGGGAAAAGCAATGTCGTTATTGGCATATTGGCGCTCGATAACAAGTTACGACATTACGGTGTTCACTGACTAGTGTAATGCCATGATGTGTACAACCTGTGATACAATCGAGGCGCTCTTTCTTTCACGAGGAACTGTGTAGTTTTTATTTGATTTTATAAGGCAGCGTCCCCTTCGTTCAATAACTGTTTCGTGATATTATTCCCTGTGGCTTGCTAATAATACACTAACAATACATATTTAGGTCGTCGGCTCATGCATTAATTAAACACATAACAAGCAATTCAATATCAGTATGTCTCGAATCATAATTGTCAGACACGTGATTTTAGTGGGATAGTGCGCCATACAATTTTCCAGTACGTGTTTGGCGTTAATAACACACTGCGCATATTACACCCGGGATATGTATTATTAATGTTTGCGTATCTATTAGTTCTATCTATAGTCCGAAGGAAGTGTAGGCGTTTTTGACTAACAGAACATCAGAGATCGTAATCTGTGGACGTGTCAATGTTGACACACATCTATTGTATGGCGTACAGACGTTCTACACTGGCGTACATACGTTATACACTAGCATACACACGTTCTACACTGGCGTACATACGTTATACACTGGCGTACATACGTTCTGCACAGGCGTACATACGTTCTACACTGGCGTACATACGTTATACACTAACATACACGTGACACATTGACGTACACGCGTAACACATTGGTGCACAAACGTTCTACAAATTAGTGTATACACATTATACACTCTCTAATAGTCTCTTTCCACTATGGTATTTGTTATTCCCGCTACTTCAATGCTGATGAAGGAAATGGCATGAAGTAATTTTTGTTAGTAGATATATTTCATGTGCAAGTATAATATAATAAACACTTCAAACTTGTGTTATTGCTGTAGAGCATTTCAATTTCCATCAAGACGTTTATCTCCCCCACCCCCTAACTGGTCATAATGTCAGCCTCGTTATGGACAATTTATCGGATGGTTCCTCGATGAATGAACACGTGACCCTATGAGAATACCATGTGATATATTTATTTAATGAAATTAGATTATCTTGTGTAAATATGTCAGTACTATGGTTAAGATAAACTCGGCGATTAATGCAATATCATTACTAGCCTTATAATGAACCTTACAAGTTCGATGATTTAGTTGCAGGTAGATAGATAGGTAGATAGATAGGTGAATGCATGGATTCGGCTATTTGTAAAAATAGACGTGTTACATTATATTATGGACGAATGGATGCTGCTTTTGTTGTCATTGCCTCGTTACTATTAAAACATATCATTGCTTCAATAAGAAGTATGATGATTGGACGGATAATGTACTTTCCTCTATTTGAATGGTAGTAGTGGTTGAATGCGCACCACGGTGTGGAGCAATTGGAGATATGTACATACTACAAACAACGATTCTCTATTTGCTTTTCCAAACAAATAACACAATAAGCACTGTAAACGCCGTGTCAATAATCCTATATATTTACGAATAGACCTTATAAACTGTATCGCAGCTATGGGGCCGTCATAGTATATGTCCTCCACGAATGCATCACGAATGCCGATCTTTGATTGGTTGATTTAGTGCCCACGTGAGAAACCAGTTGCTGCCCGCCCATCTTCTCGATGTTTGCCTTAGTCACTTATCCCGTTAACAGCTGGCTAATGGCAGGAAATGAAGACAACTTTATTTCAATTGTGTCCATTTATTCTGAAATCATCCGTGTGAAATTACTTTTGAAAATACGATCATGGAATACAAATGTTATATAAAATCAACGAACATGTGCACGAATGTATTTATTGTCTTGTGTCTAATATCCTGTTCAGTGCTTGTTTTATTAAAGCCCACAAATTACATGTGCGTTTTTATATTCAGATCATGCCACTGAACGTTCAGCATGATCTAGAATGAATTTAAATGTTCACTGCTTGGAGTTGGTTGAGTGGGCGGGTAATAGGATATAGTTAGACCAATCGTAGCAAAGGTTAAAGATAACTTACTTACGCCGTTTTGTAGTCGCAAAGGTTGAACGCAACGATACCTCACCACAGCATCGTTTCGTGCATTGGAAAAGATTACAACGTAAAGATTCCTATTTTTGTTTGTGTAACATAATATTACTAAGGTTGAAATTAAAGCTTAGTAGCAAAAAACCGTTTTGGACGATACTACGATTAAGATTGAATGCAACAGTTACAGCAGAGTTGCACCGTTTTGTACGAAACTATGGCTAAGGTTGAACGTAAAAACATGGTTTCGCACACTATAGTAGTTTATGAGTTGAGGGTAAACATACCTTTGAGTTACGGCGTTTTGTATGTAAAAATAATCTCAAAGTGACGCTATTTAGTTTCGTATAAGAGCAGTCCGAAATCGTACCATAACTGGTTTAGCCGGAAACACGGGACGGAACCCACGGTCCCTGAAATGAACTGATGACTTACCGAGAACTGGTATGTGAATGTGAGTGCAATAATGCCTCGGTGTATCGTGGAAGTTGGAAGATCGTGTTATTAGTATAACAGGTCTACGTTTGTCTGTTGTCTGCAAGACTACTTTCATGAATCCAGACCGGCAGGTTTTTGTCCCTTCGTGTAATATAAGTTATTGACAACTGAAACATCAATTACCGGTAATGTAAGTGGAAGCATGTGAAGTGACACATCGTACTTTCTGATGTCTCTACGGACGGAGAGAACATTGAGTTTCGACGTCCATCCGAATCCATCCGAATAATACAATTATGATGGAGGACAATACTAATTCATTACAATAATCATTTATTAATAATGTTGTGACGAGACCAGACTTAAACATTGTATTTGGATTCTATTTGTAAATATGTCAATAAGTCCATTCGAATAATTAACATATAATGGAAGACAATGTCAATTAATAACAATAACAATTTATTAATAGAATTGAAATTCTGGAATAGCATACTATGCACACTACCAGACATCGGTTCCAAGCAATTACTCAAGCTTCGTCTATACTGCGTTATAGAGAGAAGGCAACACATACAGAATCCCTTGGACGAAGCTCTTGTAGTCGCTATTAAACCATGTCGCTCTCGTAGCGCTTGTTTCTATAGCTATTAGGCTCAAGATAGGGTTATGCTTTCATTGTAGATAGTACTAGATAGTATATACGGTATGATCGATCCATGAAAGGCCAATCTTCTCTACGATCTATCAAGATTACGAGCAGTTTTCAATCTGGCATCAATGTTACCGAGATCCATGCTGATATCATAGTACCTTTACACTGTACGCCCAATAAAGCTTAGGTATGGTGACTTCATGCTGGAGAAAGGCCTCGGCATTTCCCTCTGCATCTCGACCCAATTCTATTTCCTGTCGGCATGTCACACAACATGTTCTAGCCATTACTGGCAATTACGTACCGCTAGAAGAACATGACGACGTATAACACTGATGTGATTACCTACCTTGGCATAGAGGGGGCTGCTAACAGGCCCCGGATCAATGCTCGCCGGTTCACATGCGTGGGCCTCCTCCTGCCTCTGTCCAGGCCAGCACCACGATAATTGACACACATGGTGGTTGGTTGGTTAGGCCAGGAGGCTAGTTAAAACACTTCTAAATTGTCCATCACTCACAACGGGTGTTCTGTATAAATAACGGACGCGGGTAAGACGGTGTGCGATGCTGGAAAAGCTCTGGAGTTTGGATTGCCAACAGGAGCCTCGTTATCACGCCCTCGGGATGTGTTTTCAGGTGATCCTGACCCGAGGATGTTACTAAGCCAGCCTTCATTGCTGCTTGACATTAAACCGACTCAGCGGTTTGAGTAAACGTTTACGTTCAATATCCTGAAAACTATGCTATATATTGAGGTCCTGAAGAGGAAGGATCAACTCGTATAGTTGGCGACGTCGTCATATTTGTATTTGTTTAACTCTCAGAGCAAAATAACAGATTTGATGTAGATCACATGGATGAGTACCTAAACGTTATATTGAAGTCTCTACTGCGTTTCCGGTACGTCTCCATATAAGGATTTTCAATGGAAAGCGACGATGAAATTTTTAAAATCAATGTTCTGGATTGTACTGTTTTTGGCACACACTCTTGCAGTTGGAAATGTTATGAGAGGTAGCATTTCAATCAATCGAGAAATGAACCTAACAATACCAAGACATCACCAACAATAATATTTACGAAATGTTCTATGTCCACCTTGAAGCACTTCCGTGAGTTATTTTGTATTATGAAAACAAAAAGGACACGCGTTTCTTTATGAAGGAAACCAATGTGAATTAGGCTTCACGTTGTACCGTCTGACTTCCACTTTGTGTCAATGAAGTTGGTGTATCTTGCAAGACTTTCAAAGAGTACACTACTGAACCGATGGAGTGAAAGATAAATGATCCGTCATGAACTTTCCATTGTTACCCTCGACTTCAAAGACCAAAAACAAGGTTCTATGAACGGGTGTGCTTTGTCGCCCTTGTGTAGTCACCGAGTCGCAATATTCTGCAAGAAGCTGGCCTGTGATCTCCACTTCTATTTACAGCGTGGCGAGAACTCTACTTACTGAGGTCTACATGTCCTAACACCTTCAAATAGAACTGGTTACCTGCGTGTTCCCTGTGGACTGTTCTGAAGCCGTGTTCCCGAAGCTATCGTATACTGTGGGGTCTATTCTCCTATCCTGACCCAATTCCAGGCAATATTATATAGCTCTCGGGGTTAATGGCTAGGGCTAACCTACGGGACTGGGTATCCTTTCACGAAGCTCTCTTATCCCATAAGAGACTGGTAGGGCCCTCTTTGCCGATAGCTAATACACTGCTAAGATAGCACTACCAGTCTCTTAGTAGATTAGAGAGTTTCGTGAAAGGATACCCTGGCTCACAGTCCTCTCGGCAATCTCACGGTCGCTGACATATTAGAACTAGGTATGTTACGTTATAGTCACGTGATACCCTAGCTCGATTATTATTAATATTTCCAATAACTGTTTATATTAGTCCACGTCTTGATTAGATAATGGTATATAATTTAGTAAACTAGATATCTGCAGTGTATTTTGAACTTAATTCAAAACTGTAATTTATCACTCTTAAATTATAAAGTGTCATTGTTGAATAAAATGTGTAAAATAGGCCTCTGCACTTTGGGATGAGTAATGAGGCTATGCCGGAATCTGTGTAAGATTAATACTCCGGCGAGTGCCGAGGGTATTTACTGAAACAAAGTGGAAGTAGTCCCGCGGTGAGCCGATTGCAGTGTATGATTACGTAACAACATTGTTGCGCCTTCGTGGAGAAAAATTTGAAATTGTTGGGATCACCACGCATTCCTCCACGTATACTTAACGATGTCGTTGCGTATACGAGAATACATATGAAACATATAGCGGCCATAAGTGGGTCAAGATATATTATTAGACGTTAAAGATTCTGGTGGATAACCTCGATGGGGATATGTGCGTGGCTGTTGTTTTATTTACGTTTCATCCCGATCTATTACGCATGGACGGCTGAATAACATAATTTATCTATGAATCGAACAGAAATTTAAGAACACAATCCGTACTAACGGCGTATTAAAGATTTTCCCGGGAGTTTAGTCAACCCAAGGCCTAGTATGTTTGTTTGTCTTTTACGGAACTTGTCCAATTCTGGGAAATTATATCCAATAAATAACAAACGTGACCAGCTTAGAATACGTACAATACGGCGTAACTTACAGATAGGTGCTGTTCTTTTTGCCAGCGACTGACCCGAACCGGAACCCGGTTGACCCGGGTAACCCTGACAAACGCGTTCGATTTGCCCAATATTTGGAATAAGCTATACCACAGCCGATTGCTTGCCAATCTCTCGAAAGTTTGCCGCTTTCGAGAGATCGGCAAGCAATCGGCTGTGGTACGTGCGGCTCAGAACGTGCAATTATGGGTAAGAAAGTGGCCAAGTCCTCCTCGTTTGTCAGTGTTATCAGGGTCAACCGGCTGATTGTTCGCCTCAGCCGCTGGCAAACAGAACAGCCCCACTGTCCTCTACAGCCTTAGCAGTGGTGTAGTCTACGGCCAAGTTTGGAGTTTAGGATACCGTAGAGACGCCTCTTCGTACGGGAGTGCTGACATCTTTATATTTTTACTGCTGATGTCTGACTTCTCTACCGTATGTATAGTCTAACCTGTAAAGTTTACAACTGTATGAGAACGTATCTGTTTCGACTACGGTATGACGATGTTGATGTACGCATGTCATTGGTTTTACCATTGCCCTTTACACGGTCAAGACCACCCGCTTCGCGCAGTGTGATCCACCTGAACTTTATTCGATTATGATGACGCTGAATTGTACGAACTGTCGGTAAAGGGCGGGTCATATAAAAACGGAAAATTACAACTGAATCAAGATTACAGCACATCTAATATCATGATTAGAATGTGTCTGTCTAACATATGTTCATGCCTTAGGTCTGAAACACAACCCAAAAAAAAATCAACGTTACGTGTCCTGTTCCAGAATCCTAAGAAAATCATATAAAGATCTTGACAGGACACTTTCAGGTGACCTGCCAGGATCCTGGTGGGGTTGTATTACAATGCTGGAACAGGACACCCAACTTTATTTTGCTGTGGAATGTTCCATGGCATGATTAAAACAAAAGATAAAATTAGGACTCTGTCAAGGTTACAGTATAGGTTATTCCAAGTACAGAAGTGTAACACACATGTAGATACGACTTTGTAGTCGTAGTACATGCATGATCAACTGCTAATTATTGATACAGTCCTTTACTGAGCCATGTCACGAATACGTATAAATATATAATGGAAAAAAAAATGGCATCGGTGAATTTCTTTTTGTAAGAAGATATCGTTCTCGGAGATCAGACCAGAGCTCCAAACCAAGTGTATGATTACAATATTATTCACCAGACAGGCAGATTATATTTACATAGGAAACAAGCATTATTTTTTTTTAAATTGTCTTTATTATTATTATTATTGTATTTGTGAAAAGAAAAGCAAAAAATAGATTTCAAGATATGAAATCAAAACCTGGAATCTCAGCGCATTATATATTTATTTGTTATTTTGTTCTTATTTTTTTAATGTTTCTCTGCTGAATTTCATCTGTACTATAGTGCATGTATTGATGGTAAATTCACTATGCATACGTGTGAGTGGTGTAATGGGTACGATTTTAATCGAGTCATGACACGGATTCGAGTTTGTATAATTAAATACGGCAGTAAAACCATTCCTGCTGAAATGAAATCAACCGCTTGTGAACATGGAGATATATAGTTCCATTGCTCTCGAATATTTAAAATTGATAACGTCGGTCGATTTTCAATATGTCAAGAGACATTTCGAAATTGAAATGCGTGTAATTGTCTGAAATGAGATATTTTATATTGCAATGTAACCTGAGCTAGATTAGTCTTGCAAAACAGCTTCCGATGGATTAAGAGTGCAGCTGGTGTTGGGTACTAGTGTATTTTGGTATGAGAGTGTCTAACAGTGTTTGACATCGCTGTCTAATTATTTAGTTTGACAATGTCAAATAGAGTGAAAGTATCTAATAGAGAACTTAGTATAACACTCTGATATGTTTGACAATATCAAATAAATTGGTATGGCACTGCCGGATATGATCTGACATGATCTGACATGTTATAGAAATGTAGGAGCACTTGCAAATATTGCTCTCCAGCTTTTTCTTTCCATCCGGGTTATTTTGCGGAGTAATCTTATGAGATGCGTAATGCGCCCCCTGTAACTACGTTGTACGTCCTAGCATGGACAAAGCCGCACGTGTTTGTTGAGAAACCTATCATAACCCCCGAGGCAGCGCGGAGCGATACATCCAATTGGACCGACCTCACTGCCTTTGAATTGCTGTCACGGAAGTCCCTCCGCCGGCTATAGACGCCGGGAACTGGTCGGCTACGACTTGATTGGAACAGATACACATATCAGTTACACAGAATTCCCTCCAATTGAATACGATCACAAATTAAGTAAGGAAACGAGAATATTTAATTTGGCGGTTTGAAGTGGATGTCGCCTGAGACTGAGACTGCTGCTACGTCAGTGGAGATCGTACACACCCGAAATAAATATAGGATTCAACATTTCCGTTGTGTTTATATTATGACCATTGTATTATGTATGAATTTAGTTGAAAAGCATTTCGGTCATTAAGTTTGATTCGATAAATGTTGAAGCGTCAATGTCGTATTGCTGAATGTTCACAGTCAAGCCCATATAAACATATATAATGATGTATCGTGAATATCGGCCATATTGCATTTTAGCAAGAAAGTGTGGACTACATAATTGAATTAGTGATTTATTTGCGTATGATGACTAAACAATAACGTTCAGCATAATTCAATCATGGATATTCATCCAAGACATCATTCTGGAAGGTGACATACCGGTAGATAAGATTAAACGTTCGAACGGACACAGTGGCTTATGAATGCACGTCAACCTAGGCGCGTATGAATACATCTAATAGCTGAGGCATGATATCCCAGTGAGCTAACACTATAAACACTGGTGGAAATCCAGACTAGCACAAGCAGTACATAGTTGCATTGCAAGGCGTGATATGAGTGAAAGAATTTTGGAAGTGGATGTATAGGCATACAATCGCATACAATTGAGTAACAAATGCAAACCACATTCATTTGTGATACTTATCATTAATTTTATATCGTCAAAATCCCTTTCGTCGATCCACATTGGGGGAATTCGATCTAGCAGTTCTATGCTCCAAATGCAAGATCATTACAGCTACGTTACTTTTATTCATATCAAATATGATATGTTTGATTACATCAGTAAAGAACAACGTTGAGGTGGACAAATCAAGCGTAAGTAGTATCAGACAGAAATGCGTTTGTCCATTGTATAAGTCAACCATCTGTGATGCTTTTAAACCTCAAAACAAACTCCAAACACGGTTGAAGCATACACGAGGTGTACACGAGTATGCCTGTCACGTGACACAGACGGACACGAGTCCCAGTTGGTCAGCTTGATCCTGATTGTGACAGTCAAAGACACTCGCAGATCTGTGGTAACGTGACGCTAGCAGTGCTCTAAGCCGACGCCAGACAGCCGCTAAATCGACTAATTCAGTAAAGGTCTTCGCCGGACTGTTAACCGTTGCAGAAGTATCGCAATCTGACTAAGATGATAGCGGTTACATGGTTTCGGATCGTCGCAATGAGGCTAACATGTTAAATATTGACTTTCTATGGTTGTAGCGACCTTTCAGACTTCTAGAGGGACTAAAACCGTTTCATGTCGTTCTACTTACATCAGAGAGGGGTCAGGCTTGGGGCGGGGGCAGTGCATGATGTACAAGTGCAGGGAGTGGATGGGGTTGGGGGTTCGTGTAGGAATGAGCGAGTTGACTAACCGGTGCTCGCAGCTTTACTGCAACAGCCAGTGCTATGGATGTTGCAGGTTTCCTCGTGCCACAAGTGTGAGAGAGAATAGAGAAAGAGAATAGAGTGATGGAAGGTTATTGCAATAGATGAGGTCAGCAAGCATCAAGGGACATAAGTATACATGTCCTATTAGTCGTGTCTGTATTTGGCGTTAGTTAACATATTCTAATGGTATAATGGATACGGAAAGTCATCATTGAGTCGATGTCGGTATTAGCATCGGCAGACTGGATGACGCTCTGTCAGATATACTTTGGCACCTGTAACATCATACAGCCATCTGGTAGCGGACACCTACCCATATGACACCGTTTACTAATACATTTGAGAAACATACCATGTCTAGACCTGTACATGTAATACCTTCGTGTAGGTGTGTGTGTGTGTGTGTGTGTGTGTGTGTGTGTGTGTGTGTGTGTGTGTGTGTGTGTGTGTGTGTGTGTGTG
>JAUTBQ010026230.1:0-18682 GCA_032361185.1 Lepetodrilus ovalis
CGTCCACAGGTTTACTGCTACGCTCAGTGCTACAGATGTTGTAGGTTCCTTCCTGCTATTAGCTAACGAGCAGCGGTATGATTTAGAAGGTGGTACTATCCCCAAACACAAGCAAGAAAATGCTTGGCATCCAAATAATTCACGTCATATCGTATCTTTCTGTTGGCAGACCTGCATATGCCACACCAAGAATTGTTGAAATGGCTGGCTTGACAATGTCTGATATCAGTGTGTTCGAATACCACGAAGCATTCGCAGTAAGTTTACAGTTGATTAGGGGGCGGATACATGAATTTGAAAAAGTTGCGATGCCAAATTTGTTGTAGAAAGTTGTGAATGAGCAGTGGATCCACCCACCCCAGTTTATCCAGACATCAGATATCCGGTTCCCTCGCTATCCACGTTTTTTACTGCTAACCCATATAAGTCGTGTACTATTACTCAGGCATCCGGAAATTCAGTTATTCGCACGATTTTACCGGGAACACAACAGGGGTCAACTGTAGTACAGTATCCATGTGTAATATTGAAGTAAACAGTTCCAATCCAGTGAGGTTGTTCCAGGTACCAATTATTATTTTGTTTTATTTTTCATTGTCAATGCACATCCTCATCCCTATGTATCGTCGCAAATGGGTGAAAGATTCCCGCAGCGACGTTAAACTCCATATTCACTCACTCACTCATCCCCATGTATCCACTCATCAAATCATAAATCAGTACAACTAATCAGTTAAACATTCAACACCGAGGTAACTTTTTGCTTGCTCTGCTTCAGGGTCAGATTTTGGCTAACTGGAAGGCACTGGACTCGGACTTCTTTTGCAAGTCCTATATGAACAGATCAGGAAAGGTATGTAGTGTGTGTCAAACACAAAAGAAAGTTTTCAGGCAACCTGACCCACCTATAATTTCTACTGAAATTGACGTGTTCATTACCCATGGGTAAATATTAGACACTATTCTAATATTACTTTTCTTTTATATCTTGTGATAGCTGCTTATAAATCCCATATTCATCTGTTACTGCTGGGTTTTTTTTAATTTCAAGCAAACAGTTCACAATCACAATTGCCTGAAAGACTTCCCTAGCAATATTCAACTATATTGGCATGTTACCTGAAACACTTTTTTTTTAGTTGGCCCAAGTTACTACTAATGTTTTTCTACTGAATTTAATATCTATTTATGTTCAACAAAATTAATTATGGACTGATAAATATGTAGTGGGGAAGTTTTCTACCAAATCACAGAACTTGGCATGAGGAATCTGGTGCCATTCACCTTCCAATGTCTGCAAATACCTGGAATATATATACGTTTATAATTATGTCAAAAAAACGGTACTGGCACCCAATTTATTGTGTTGAGTCAGTATATTACTATTTTGTGTTGCAGTACGGTGCTCCTCCCATGGAGAAGCTGAACTTGTGGGGCGGGTCGCTGTCTCTGGGCCACCCGTTTGGAGCCACTGGAGTACGACTCGTAACGACAGCGGCCAATAGACTGGAGAAGGAAGATGGACAGTATGCAATAGTTGCTGCGTGTGCAGCCGGAGGACTGGTCAGTCATTACTATATTTGTTTCTAGCGTTATTAGAGATGGGTGCTAGCGCATTGAAAGTTTGTCAGACTGTGCAAAGTCCTGAATTTAAATGTCTCGGGGGATCTGGCATTAATTTATTTTTTAATCTAGGATTGTCTAATGTCAAAAGAAACTTCTGGCAAAAAGGGTTTTTTTTTATATTAGTTCCTTATTACCCATTCAGTATTTGTTGAGTATTTGTACTTGAAAACCACACTTCCATAATGAGATAGAAGTTAGCTTTTTCAAACACTAGTCTTTATTATAGTAAGAGCCATAAAGAAATCCTCAAGACATCTTAAGCATTGGTCATTTGAGCTCGGACTGAAAATGTCATTGCTTACTGAACATCATGCTGTTACACGACGCTCTTGTAGGCTACAACTATTGTAAGGTCGATGCTTTCTATTGTGGCGGGAGCCCAGTTACAACAGCGTTATGCAACAGGGCCTCTGTCATCTATATATATCGGCATTTGCATTTGTCTGTTTCAGGGTCACGCCATGATTGTTGAGCGGTATCCGTCCAAGTAGCCGATACATGTGTACCAGAGTTGAACGAATGAACAAATTGGGTGTCAGTTCCAGGACTGGGATGTAAATATGATGTGCGAGTGTTCCGTGATGGGGATATAATCCTGTGTGATCACGTATACGAATTCACTGGAAGTTATGCAAGTTGTACATAGACACCAATTATCGGAAGAACCCACACGATGCTCTTTTATGTTGTGAAGACACGAGAGGATTCCTGGAGACAGACTCTCTCTTGACATTACACTGGTGTTCATATTTACTTCGTCATGTGGCAATTCTTTTCCTGCATCAATTTTTGTATGAGCATTAAAATAAAATATATTCATCATTAATGTCCAATTGTCAGATGATTATCAGCACACGGTTTGCCAATAATATCCTCCAAATTTCTTTGATGATTTGGATTCATTTAATTTGGTTCATTGGTCCATCTTGTACCTAGCCTAGTCTCAATAGCATTGTGATCCCTTGTAGTGTGAAACTGCATGAAAATACCCAGCTTCTGCTCCAATAGCAACAAGCTTTTTTTCACAGATGAAAAAAGTAAAACACTGCAGAAATGCCTTTCGGTAAAATAGTTTATAGTACAAATACATTTATGTACAAAATAGAACAATAAATATTAGGAACATGTGAAAATGCCTGAATCTATAAAAGTACTGAAACCACCTGCATAGAATGCAAATGCTTTCACTTCAAGGTTATACACAGCTATACCTGACCGATGCCATGAGGTGGATTTACCCTATCAGCAGTGACAATTTGTAACGATGG
This sequence comes from Lepetodrilus ovalis, assembly GCA_032361185.1. Classification (NCBI taxonomy): domain Eukaryota; kingdom Metazoa; phylum Mollusca; class Gastropoda; order Lepetellida; family Lepetodrilidae; genus Lepetodrilus; species Lepetodrilus ovalis. Next base: position 2,895 of record JAUTBQ010026230.1, read on the forward strand.
TGATGGAAGAGGAAGACATTATTTGGATGGTTGTAAGTGCATGGATGCAACTGGAATGACACGTTGAAATACGAATGTAAATATGAATGACAGTTTCAATGCAAGATTTATTTCCTAGGTTTTTGTGGGGGTTTTTTTGGTTGGAAGTTACATTCCAGTTAGTCAATAATAAAGAGTGCCTCAATTTCTAGCACATGTAAACAAAATCCGATAATAATCCCAAATTAACATTGCTAGTGTCATTAGACTTTCATTACATAATTTTATGACCTTGCATCGACATATAACATTCGTAACACATTAATAGTTGTGTAAAAATCAACCAACTTCTCTGTAGTTCACATGATCAATTAGTTTAACCTACTTCCTGCTGGTGATGACAGTACATGCCCTGTACATCAGCGATATGACTAATCCAGCATGGAGGTGGTTAAATCTGCTGAAGCACCATGAACCTGATATGGATACGCACTAATATGGGGGGGGGGGGATACAATTATGACTTTTAAAGTTAGGGTATTATTAACGGCATATAGATCTCCCTGACGATTGACTATACAAGAGTACTCGATGTATGACTATTTGGAAACTAATATGCATGGCAGTGTTGCAAGATCAGGCATAACGGTAGCAGTATTCTTGGCATGAAAACACATTCTATGGCGTATGGATTAATTAATGCCACATTCAGCATTGTTATGTCTGGGACTAGGTAGTGCTCAATTAACCATAATATTTACACTGCTTCATAAATGTGGTAACCTTGGAATGATTATGGCTTGATGAGTAATCAAAATGATAATGGAGAAGGAATAAAAAAAACTGCAAAATAAAACTACCAAAGGGAATATAGCAAAAAAAAACGGGGGAAGATAAATCTCCAAAATAGACATCATTAAGAACACGACTCTTAGTATTAAATTTTGCAGAGATAATTATTATTAGCAGACATGTAGACAACTCAACAATTATTGTGCATTTCATTTTAAACATTATATTTTACCCAACATAATTTGAGCCACCTTTCAACACTTGATTGCACACACTAAATCAAAGTATTAATAAATATACATTCAAGCAACAATGGGTACGAAAATACATATCTTGCCCACTTCTCTGAAAACTCAAACATGTTAATGATTGTCTCGACATTCACGATCATAATGTTTGTGATGCAATTATGCTCACTATGCAATTATTCCAATACACACATCTTCAACAAGTCATACAAATATGAAGCACTGTACTCGCGCAAATACTGAAACAAGTGGAGTAATTGTGCTATGCAAAACACAATAAGAGTCTATCTCTGCTGGTCGTAACGGACAAATCTATTGTCAAAACATGTACCAGATGTCTACCTTCGACGGGTATCGTACCAAATAATGCATTCATTGAACGTACCAGACAAATCTATTGTCACTAAATATACCAAGATATCATACCAGACAGGTCTACCTCCACTCGATATCCTTGACAAGTCTACCATCACTGAATTTACCAGATGTCCACCTTCACTCAATGTACCAGACAAGTCTACCATCGCTGAATGTACCAGATATCTACCTTCACTGGGTATCATACCAGACAAGTCTACCTCCACTGAAAGTACCTAACAATACACTGATAAACTTAATTTCTTTATCAAGTCACACTATTCATCTTTGTACTATTTTTCATGCTAAAATCAAACTTTCTAAACAAAACTTGCATATATGTTTTAGTAAATGTACATGTATATGAAAAGTACACAATTTCAAAATGTTATCATTTCTTTTACTGCTAAATACTTTTATTATATTGAAAATCTGACAGCTAAAAATATTTCACATTCGGACGAGGTGGTATGTTTTAGGTTTTGGGTACATGGAGAAATGTAGCGAGTATTAAAATTGCTGACACAAACAGTATTCACTAATAACGTGGATACGCATGGTCATTTTGACAGTCTTTGGCCATGATCCTGCATTGAGAAGTTGAAACCATGTTAATCAAGCAAATCGTGAATGAACATAATTAATGAAAATGTGAGAATACAAGATGAACATGTATACATTTAAAAAAATGAGATCACAAACAATGCATCTTCTACCCGGAAACTAGCTATAGTGTAACGAGGTGCAAAATATAAATAAGGTAAATCTAAACAAATGTACATTGTAGCTTAGTTAATGCGAACAGCAATGCTGGCATCCCCATCCCCAACCCACATTCAATATAATTTACCGTAAAGCAACCCTTAATCCCAAGTGGTAGCTTGCGGCCGTTCAAATAACACGACAAAAGTACTATAATGAGATTCACTCGTAGAACTTACAAAGTTCCGCATGTAAACAGTAAATTCATGAAATTCCTGCCATGTTATAATCGATATGTCTGTGCCAATCCGAGGCATCACCATGTCAATGCCAAGAGAATGCATCTTGTAGCACTGTTTTATTTGTTGTAACACTATGGTCATGAAGTTGATTGCATTATGAATCAATCTTTAGTGGTTGTTTATGAATTATGTATTATTAATAATGAATCTTACATCTGTGGTTATGAACCAATTTTCTTTATTGATATTTTCTTTTTTTAATTTGTTCTTATTTATTATGTTTATTTACTTACTTTATTTTTGTATTTGTTTATAATCTTTATTTATTTAGTTAGTTAACTGATTAGTAATTTATTCATCTGATAGATATATCAATTTAGACACGATGTATTTCCATATTAACGACAGATATTACAATGGTAGCATAAATTGCCATCAGAAGAATAAAATCAGATGAGGGTAGGCAAGAAGCAAGTGGTCTAAGGCAAACTTCCATCCTTGCAATGTTGCATACACACACACATTAGTACGACATTGATTATCTCAAGGACACACATTCCAATACAACAAATAAAACAGCACAATAATACCATGGATTTTTGTCACCATTATAAATCAAGGATATAATTATGATTGGTAGTAGTACCTTATTATCACTACTATTTTCCCCAGACATGCATGCAGAGCTCTAGATAAGCCATGTATTTGCGTAAATTAACACAAAAAAACCTGTCAAAATCAATACATAGACCTACCGCATATGCAATAATATGCATCGATACTCAGTGGTAATGAAATCTTTGGGTGTCACTCCCCATTGCTAGTCGTAAAGTCAATGGCAATAATCTCAATTAGAAGAGGAGATTACCTGAATTCTCTCATCTGAATCACCACTATCCGATGCTAGTCCCCCCTGCTACACTACCAATGCGCGACGAGAGCCAACGACAGCCAGTACATGTCCAGCTTATCTCGAGTTCTGCATGTAACAACATTTTCTGAACATTCCTTGGAATTAGCAATATGATGCAGGAACCAGCCTGGTTCAACATTAAAACCCCAATATTATCTTATCTATCGTAAACATCATCCGTTAAGTGTCAAAGTTAAATAAGTAATTAAAAAATACTACTTAATATATATAAATAATTTGCTGTTGGTACATGTATTACTAATATGCTTTTCAAATTAAACTGAAAAATTATTGAAAGAAAACTTCATTGATATATTTTAAATACAATATTGATATGAATTTCTAAGTTACTTAATTGATCCTATATAAAAATGCAATGAATACCTACGTTCATTAAATCTAATGTATAGAAGATATTAATTATTTGCAAATAATAAGTTTTTCAAACCATGATGACGTAAATGCAACCATTATAATGACCTACAGGCATTGTCTACGCATTGTCATTTCGGTTGCCAGCGATTGTCGCACAAACGCCGCCGCCGATATCGGAAACCATTTGACACGCGAAACCCCTTAGCCAGCACCTAATCTGCACTATGCAGTAGAACCAACCCTCTCCATGCCTCTGTAGGCATCTGGAGTTAATAAAAAAACGACTTAAATACAAAAACCAATAAATATGAATCTATGTACAATGAGAGTACTGTACAAGCGTCTCTCCACCGATGTTGTGTGGCGATGGTGACAGTCGAGTGACGGGGGTGCAGGTGAACGATATGATTATGCTGCACTGTGTTGGGTCCCTGATCCCTGATCGCGGGCGTCCATGAGGTATCAAGACTTCACATGGTCGTTGGCACGGTTGAGCTGCTGTTCTGAACTCCGCGTTGGAATTTGTTCAGTGTAAAGAGCTGACTTTTGAATGTTGTCTCGACATGTATAAAAGTTTTCCTGATTTTTTTGTTTGTTTATTTCACCTGGCATCGAGGCACTTAAAAAAAAAATAGTTGAGTTGAGCGCTAAATAAATTGTCAAACCATACTTCTCGCACATTTCTCGACGTCCAGTAAATCGTACCTTCATTCAGTGATTTTCTTGCTTGCATACAAATCATTCAAGCACTGGCAGTTCAGACATAGACATACACACGCGCAAACACACACACGCACTACCATACTTCTCTCTCCATACATAACTAAATATTATGTTCTGTCCGTCATGTTCACACACTGTAAACACCCCCACAGAGGTCTTCCTGATGATCATGAACTACGAGAACGGGACGATGACCAGAGCTTAACATGTTGGCTAAGTTTGGTTTCAAGTTCCTAAAATAGAAACAAAGTGTGCGTTAGTAATAATGCAAACAAACAAAAAAGCTTTTCATACTATTTACACTTCACGTCCTTATCTGAAGGAATCTAACCCCAAAATATATTCTAAATGTAAAATCCAAATATTAATCTGGCAAATTTAAACAAAGATAAGGTAAAAAATAAATTATTTAAATTATTAGTTGTTTTTAGTATTTCACCAATATTGTTAATTCACAATGAGAGAAAATCCTGTAACACTTATACTATAGTACACAATAGTGAAACCCATGAAATATACACAATATCACCAGGTAGGAGAACCACGCATCCAATCCAATCACCAAAAAATTGCCATCTCCTCCCCCTAAACCAGAAAATACACCCACACCCCCACTCCAGCCCACCCACCTCTATCTGCACCGTCTTGTCGTAGTCCCGGCGGTGCTTGAAGATGCACTGGCTGAAGACGCTGTACAGACGCTCGAGGCGCTCCACGCTGCAGTTGTCGGTGGCGATGATGACGCGGTCCAGGAGGCGCTGTAGGCGGGGCAGGTCCACCACCAGCGTGGGCAGCGGCTCCTCCAGGTGCTCCTGAGCCTGGTGCTGCTCCTTGGTCTGCTGCTGGTGGGACCGCGTCATGCGGAACTTGCTGGTCGGCGACTCCGCTGTGGGAGGTGGAGGCAATGATACACTAACTGTAGAACACTGTCATTTGGATAGTCGGCAGTGGGTGCCCATATAGCAATTCTCGCATTGTCAAAATCTGATAAGAAACAGTTTACATTATTGTTGTTGTTGTTGATTTGGGGCTTAACTACTTATCACAAGATATGCAAGTTAATGTGCTCACAAATTTACAACCAAGATTTACAGTGCACGACTGACCACCAGTAATATTTCCTCTGCGTCTGGCATATATCTCAACGGTTCCACACAAACTTTTGCCTAGGACCTACTAGGTAAAATCAAGGTAAAAGAGATTCGTAGCAAGCACATCATCTGATGTTTTAGGCCAATGCTACAACTCACCTTGAGATTCCTCCTCCCCTCCACTTACACGGCTGTGAGTCGACGTCTCCATTTGCTGAAAAATACACGGTCAATTAGTACTCTGACACACATGTACAACTGACAATAGCTGTTTCATTGCAAAAACTCAAATCATCAATTTTGTAATATCAGACATACCCAAGATAAACTAGAGACTGTTCATTACAACACCGACCAAGAAGTCTTTACAATATACTTAATCTTCCCATTTTACGAAGGTCCCCCACATGTCGTGATCGTAGCCCATACTCGTAACCTGTATTACCTTTCCGTCTTTCTCTTTGGCATGATCAATACTGTCGACGGAATCTCCGTTCGAGTCGAGGGAGCTCCCTACGCCGCTGTCGTGGCCTGGCATGAGGTCCAGGCACCGGGCGGCGGGCGACAGCTGCTTGGCAGGAGGACTAGGACTGTCGGGCCGCTTCTCCACGATCACCACCTCGCTGTCCGAGTCTTCGCTGACCACCCTGACGTCCACGTGCATCATCAGCGGACTGCTGGGCTCCTCCGTGCGCGCCTTCTTCGCCGATGAGTGCTTCCTCCGCTTCCTCTTCGTGGAGGCCCAGATGCACTTCTTCCTGGGCTTGGACTTCTTGCCGGACGACACGGGGGTCGTGAAGAACGTGTTCTGAGTGGTGACGGAATGCTGCCTGTCTGCGCAGTTGGCGGTCGACGGGGATGAGCTGGACGGCGACGACAACTGCTGGGGGGCGCTGCGCGATGGGGGCGATGCCTCCCGCGTTGGCGAGCCCCCCTCTCCGTCTCGCGATATCCGCTTCTCCAGCTGCCACTGCTTCTCGATCATCTCCAGGGGCGCGGTGTCCTCGGCGCCAATGCCCTGCACGCGCCGGCTGCACCTCAGACCCACGGGCTGCTGCGGGAGCGTGGCGTCAGGGAGTGGCTGCGCTTGCGCCGGCTTCGTGAAGAAGAACGATGGAGGCACGTCCTGTGTCTCGATACCTGCGGAGACGAAGACCAGGGGTTGAAATTAACACATATCATGTAGCAGCGCAGCCCGGCCCATTCATCATAATGTTAAAGGTCTCCCAGGGGCTGGTAGAAATTTCTAGCTTAAATCTGGCCCGAGATTACAAAACTTTCACGCTCAACAACAAAACCTTGAGTTGAGCATGAAATCGTACTCAAAAACGTTTCGTAATCACGGGGCCTGGTAATTTTTCCAGGTAAGATTCCATTTCTGCAAAGGTTGACAAGAAATAACAAACTACATGCGATCAAATGACAAAAGACAACTCTTGCTACAGACATGGGTGGACCACAGTTGGAACAAACAGAACAAGGAGTAGTAGACAAATACCTCGCTTTTTCCTGGAATCGACTATTCCCTGACATGCTTTCTCGAACTCGGGGTCAAGCTCAGCATCTATTATTGCATAAGCAGTGTCACGTAGAGCACATGCTCGGTGTCGTATTGCACGATCTGAAATTCAAAGAAATCAAAACAATAACAGCGGCTCCTTTTCACAATCCATAAACCACAAATTCATGGCAAACAACAAATGAGATAATATATAATTTTCATATCATAGTACACAGGCATAAAATTACTAATTTTTCCAAAAATATTTGATGAAGGACTACTACAGATAATGTCAACCTGTGGGGCGTGCGAATAACTGTTTTACGTCGGAGTGTGAATCTTTGACCCCTAGTTGGCGACGACCAACTTCGAGCAGGAGGCTAGGGACCGACCTCGAGCAGGAGGCTAGGGACAGACCTCGAGCAGGAGACTAGGAACCGACCTCGAGCAGGAGGCTAGGAACCGACCTCGAGCAGGAGACTAGGGACTGACCTCAAGCAGGAGACTAGGGACTGACCTCGAGCAGGAGGCTAGGGATTGACCTCGAGCAGGAGGCTAGGGACTGACCTGTGGGGTCGCGGTCAGGGTTGTACTCTAGGGCGTTGAGGCAGATCTGGTTGATGTCGTCCAGGAAGTGGGTGACACTTTGGTACTTGTGCAGGTCGATCCTAGACATCATGGTGGACAGGTCCATCGGCCGCTTGATTATGTTGTAGTAGTCCGGCACCTACAGTACATTACAGAGTTGTAGTGTCATGGAGGAATATTACAGCTTGCCTAACACTACTGTCACTCTGTGGAACGTGACCCAGGTTTTTGTCCCATACAACCATTGTAGCTCTATTCATATTGTCACTCCCACATATGACTCCTGTAGTAGTATAATCATTCGTTGGAATTCTGGTTCAGAGTTCAACAATTTTACATAAATCATGATCTGTGCAACATTAAAATAATTCTGACTACTTGAAAAGATACATGCTTGATGCACGCTACAGAGATGAAAACCGAAGTCTTCAACATGCAACCCACAGTTCCACCATAAAGCTGTTCTCAACAGCATTATAAGTTGCTAGGGTATACAGAAAGGTTGCAAGATTGAAAATTAGACTAAATATTCCAACAGTCTAATCCACCCCATGAATAAGTTAACATAGATTGTCCCCCATTAGCAGTATGTTTGGACGTCTACTGCATGAAACGAGACTAAACCAGAAACGACCTAAACCAGAAGTTCCCGACTACAGTATAACAGAAAGGCTGCAATGCACGACGCATAGTTACCAACTATAATAGTTTGCTCTCATGCATTAGACCCCAAAGGAGTTTAACGTCGCTGCAGAGATGGTTCGCCAGTCCCAGAGCACTTACGTCCTCGATGTCCACAGGCTTGGTAAAGATGCTGAACTTGCGGTCGCGGCCCAGTTTGTTGAGGCAGTCTCGGAGGAAGATGCGCAGCTCTCTGAACGTGGCGTCCTCCTGCTTCCTCAGCCTCTTGGCCTCTGACTCCGTCAGCGTGGGCGGGGCGGGGGGCGGGGCCTTGGGCAACACCTCCAGGATCCTCAGAGCTACAGCACAGAGACAACGGTGTTACTAGTGTCACCAACGTATCAACGTTAAACACCATGGGCTACAATACACTGTAACTCTAGAATTCATGGGAAATCAAGGTGCATTTCAAAGTGCTTTCAAAAATAATTATCATTATAATGCTACTATTAAAAAATAAATAAAAAATATTTATAAAAATAAAATAATATAATGCTACTCATTCATTTTAGATTTTTGGTTTCCACTATTTGTCTCAATTAATGAAATGGCAGCAGTTTCTCAAAACAACTACAACCCTACTATTATCAGGTGAGTGGGAAAACAATATGGTTGACAATTGCAAATTTACTATCCTATCACTTAGTGCAATTGACTATCCATGGATAAGATCAAACAGAAATAATAATTTAAACTATTTTAATTATACATGTGTATTTAAAACAGTTGAAATTTACAATAATCATCATGGAAGTGAGTAAAACATTACTTGACATCGCTGAGGGAGTTTTTCGCCCATATGATGTGATCATACAACATCAACTTAAACATTACAATAACAACACAAAACAAAACAAACAACTTCAGTGAAACAAATCATGGCATGCACAGAACAGGGTCGCATTTGGCGCAGAGAAGCAGGTATGCTCCCAGTGGATTGGCTTTCATTCCAACATATACATACCATGCAAAATGTCTAAGGGTTTCAAGCCCGGCCACATTGCTGTGACTTTGCGGTACAACTGCATCAGTTTGCGCTTCCCTGACACATAGATAGAGGAAAGAATGTAGAGTTTGTGCTCGACTTTTCAGTTCGTTAAAGGTAATTATAACCCATTTGCTACTTTGATCACTCATGACAAATGGCATCATTTCAGGATTCGCAATTAACACTCGCCTGGGCCATTTCTCCCAATGCTAAAGGTATACTAAGGGTGAATAGAAATCCATATCATTTGTTGTTTGTATCACTATTCAGGCGAATACATATTAAAGTTAGTTTATATCACTGCATTTCAATCACAACAAACCTTGTGACATAAATAGAACAAACACTGCTCAAATTAATAATGATTTATCAATTTACACTACAGGCTATTCAGCTAAAACAGTCCATGCTATTGTGGAAATACTCTAAATATTCCATTCTAACACCATGTCTGATTGAGATACTGATTGATTTGATCAAACTTGAGCAAAAATTGTCCAAATAATAACAAATATAATCCAATAATTGATGGACGATGACAAATAACATATCAAGTTATCCACTTGAAAATCAAAGAGAAAATCCCATAAATAAAAATCATTATTTTATGTTTATTTTTTTTATGTTTTCAAGAAGCAAATAGGGCTGCTCGTTTTGCAGAAACCAGCTAGGAAAAGCAGTGCATCACATGACAGCAAGATGGCAAATAAAACAACCCGGCACAAAACTGGCAGAGTCTCTACTGATATATAAGCTTGTCACAGACTATGCCTGGTCAAGAGATCGCAAAGAAAGATAAAGAAGTCAGTCGACATGCAGCAACACAGACAGATAGCGCGTGCAATACGACGGACAGCACCATCGACTACAACTGTAGCACACCAGTAAGACGGCTCGACGTACATCTACACCGAGAGAAGACCGAGCCGTCGGCGTGCATCAATATCGAAACCTTAGTTTACATTGTAGGAAGAAACATGAAAGTAAAACCTAAACATAGTTGTCAGTGAGAAGAGAGAGTGATGCAGGATGCTCATGCAAGGATATTGATACTGAAGCCATGGTTCCCAGGTTTGGGCAAATGTTCAGAAAATACTCTTAGATATTTCGTGAATATCAAAGACAAATCAACCAAACCTGTTAACCCTCTCCTTGCTTGATCAATCAAAATGACTGCTCTCTATGGATCTCCAGCAACGAGAGGGCTAAATAGGGTTCAGTTAGCTTTAACCTGGGTGCCACTGCTTCAGCACAGTAATATAGTTAAACAGCACGGTATGGAGGACTCACCAGCTTGCCTCTTGAGGGGTGGCGGCTTGGTGGCCTGCTTTATCAGCAGATCCTGGAAGTACTCGCGGCGCTCGTCGGCATGGGGATTAGTCATGTCCAGCACCTCGTTCGATTGGTTGTTGAACAGCACTTGAAGCTGGCGTGGCAGAAAGATCAGATGCAGTTGGAGCAAAGTCGGTTAACACTACAACTAGTTACGTGGAAACGGCTCTGACTACTCTGAAACCAGTAGCCAGGGTCTACTCCATTTTCCCACAGTATTTAAGTACAGTGCCCCTCTCTATATAAGGCTGTATTTGGGGTCCATGACATACCCCCAGCCTTATACTAAAGTTATAGTACCAGCCTTATATAATAGTGCAGGTAAAGAACAAAAAATAAAAATGGGGTCCACATCTGACCCAGCCTTATATCCGAATCCGCTCTGTATCGAACAGCCTTATATCGAGGGGGCACTGTAATATCAGTGATCTGTTTATGGTGGAAGGAGAACTTGTAACAATCACCTGTCACCTGTAATACATGTTCAGGACCCAAGATTATGAAACTTTTTTAGTAGGATTTCATGCTCAAGCTCAAACTTAATATTTGTGGAAAAGATTTTAAATCGAGCATGAATCATTTTATAAAAAGGTTTCGCAATCTCAAGTCCTGGTAATTCAAATAACTTTAATATTGCGCTTGTTTTTCTTTAGTTAATATTTGTGACACTGGGCCACAGAGTTTTCTATTTAAGTTACTTCCGACCCCAGTGGAGCTCTCTGCGACTGACGACGGTACCCACCAGACTGTCCATGCGGTGGTACGGCATCTCGCTGGTGGCCACGATGAGGAGGGGCGTGGCAGGGTCCAGGTCCTGCACCATGGTCAGGAAAGTGGCCCTCAGCGTGTTGCTCAGCACCTCCCACCACTGGCAGATGTACGGCATGTACACGATGCTGGGCGCGTTCCGCCGTGCCTCGTGGAACACCTGCAACACAAGGATGCAGACTTGAGACTCTTTCTTTCACCAACAGCACTGAAAACACTAATAAACTGATCGATCGAGAGGCACGTGTTGAAAGAATTTTTTATTGCAATCTGGCTACGTCACATTTCCTTTTTAACAATCAATGACAAATTTGTCAACCCTTGCACCAGTGTCCCCTCGATATAACGCTGAATTTGGGGTCCATAACGTAGTACAAGCCCTATATGATAGTACAGGTAAATAACAAAAATAAAAATGGGATCCACATCTGACGCAGCCTTATATCCGAAACCGCTCTGTATTGAACAGTGTTATATCGAGGGTACACTGTACACAGAATACTGGCTCCAAAAATGTGACCAATGCTATCCATATAACATTTGATTGCCATCGTAGTTGTATCAGAACCGTAGTTGTATCAGAACTGATGTGTTTCTATATCACGTCCTGTGATATCTTACCCCAAGATTACTAAGCATCTTTTAGCACAATTTCATCCTCAACTCAAAGTTTTCTTCACAAATCCCAATCACAAATTTGAGCTTGAAGATAAAAATCGTACTCGAAATGTTTCATAATCTCGGGGCCTGATCCCTGTTGTAAATTGTAGAACTAGCTGGGTTTTTTTTTTTTAAATGATTGCTTTACGTCTCAGCGGGAATATCTCACCCATTGACGCAGACGAAAAAAATGTTGTTTTTGTTCCTAGACTGACATGCCTCGATACGCACATGCAGCACGATAATTCTTTGTTGATTCGCACATATCAGGGGCCCATTGCACGATGCTCTTGTAGCACTACAATCACTGCAACTGGGCTCCCGCCACAATAGAAGGCGTCAATGTTACAGTACCTGGGCACAGGACTCCTCGGGCGTCTTGGTGCTGGCGGCGAACACAGTGGGCAGATCCAGGACGTGCACCGGCAGCTGCTCCAGCTGGTGCAGGATGGCCGGGCCCAGGTGAGACGTCTGACCTTGACCTCGCGACCCACACAGCAGCAGGCGGGGACGGTGGGTGGTCGGGCACTGATACGACTGCCTGGAACGACACAATGGATGCTCGGTGAATGCAGTCGACAGGCCCACGATTTTATGAACATGTGTAACTGTCCCACAATTTATGAAAATGTGTAACTGGCCTACGATTTATGAAGATGTGTGACAGTACAGACAACACATTCCTACTATAAGTATGACCAAATAGGAAAGGCAACTTCCGTAGATTTTGATGCAATGCAGACATAATGTCATGGAAACTATGAAAGTGTGCAAACAACTGACCTGCCGAAGTTCATGTAGGAGTCTTGTGGCACAACATGGCCAAGGTTGGATCTCTTCCTATTTTTGGATAACTCGAAGATCGACGGTTCGTTTTCATCATCGTCACTGGCCATTTCCTCCAGAGTTACATCCCCTGTATTGTTGGCATTTGCGGCTGGAACAAACATTCAAATCTGACAAGTGACATCATATACGTAACATAAAAGAAGTCACTTATTTCAGTGAGATACACACATTTTTAGTAAACAGAACTCTAGAAATCAGGATTGGCCTCCATTCCATAGATCTATAGTAGCGCTAGAAGAAATGCATATCTCCATGTTCACTAATGGGTGTTACGACTCGTAGCATCATCCTGTGTAACAGGCCCCAGAATAGTCTGGCATCTCATTTTGTTGCACCTTGAGCTGTTTTTGATCAGTTGGTGTGTGCCGGTTCAACGAGATGCGTATCAGTAGCTAACATCCAATTGTAAAGTGGGACCTTGTCCAGACAACTACATGACACAAGAATGGACTTCTAAATTTGATTTTTATTCGATTGAATTGGGTGCTTCATGTGACAGCTAGAATATTTCACCCACATGTGAAGATTTCAGATGATATATGCATAGAAAAATGCCCTCTTCATTACATAAATCTTTTTTTGAATTAGGAGTTTAGTTGGCTTTCCAGAATCTCCATTACACTGACCTGGGGTGTCCATGGACGCGATGTTGGACAGCACAGACGGGAAGATGTCCTGCAGCATGCTCAGCGAGCAGAGGAACTGTCTGCGGAGGAGAGGCACCACGGAGAACGTGAGAGCCCGGCCCGGCGACGCCACGGACCTCTGCGCGGTCGGCACGATGGCCTGCATGCCCTTGAAGAAGTCCTTGGCGGACACATTGATGGAGGCCACGTTCAGCTGCAGCTTCTCGTTGCTGGTGTAGATCTGCGGGTAGCGACGGCGTGACGCCTGCAGCGCCGCCTCGGTGCACAGGGCCTTCAGGTCAGCGCCACAGTAACCTAGCAACAGAGCAGTAGACATGAAGGTCACGTACACTTTAGCTGATGCCGCAATCACCTAGCAACAGAACAATAATTGTTTTCAAGGTTAATTTTTCTGGCCCCAAGATTATGAAATTTTTGGAGTGATTTCATGCTCAGCTTAAAGTTTCCTTTAAATAATCCTCAAAGAAAATTTTAGCTTGAGCATGAAATCGTACTCAAACGGTTTTGTAATCTAGGGGGCCAAAAAAATTAAACTCGAAAACAATTGTATAGAATTCCACTTGGTTGCTTGAAAGAGTCATGGGAAAAATAGTAGAATTGATAAGTTGTAAATTATTAGCAAATGCAGTCTCAACATGCTTATTCTTCACGGCAACCAAGGCCTAAAAAAAAGTGGCCAACGATGAATCATCACACCACTGACCGACGCATCGTTGTGCCAGTTCGCTGATGAAGGCCTCCGACAACTTGGGGTTCCACTTGTTCGTCTGGATCTTCAGGATCTGCTTGCGGGCCTCCTGCGACGGCAGGGGAAAGAGGAACTCCCTGTCGAAGCGCCCAGGTCTCCTCAGCGCGGGGTCGATTGTGTCGATCCTGTTGGTGGCGCCGATCACGACGATCTCCCCGCGGCCGTCCAGGCCGTCCATGAGAGCCAGCAGCGTGGACACAATGGAGCTGTGGATCTGGTCCTGACGACTCGACCGCACAGGCGCCAGACCATCGATCTCGTCGAAGAAGATAATGGACGGTCGCATCTGGTACGCCTGCAAAAGCAAGAAAAACAACATTGTTGGGAAAGAAATTAAGACTAGACCGTCAGCACGAGCCATTTCTACCAATGCTAAAGGTATCCTAAGATCTAGTAGAAATTCATGCTCTTGGCAAACATTTCTTATTTGTATCACTATTCGGGCTAGTAGGGCAAGCTTCTATCACAGCATTGACAAACTCAATCTGAAAAGTACCATGCTCAGCAATGACAAACCGGTGGCGAGTTTCGCTTACATTTCTAAAGAAACACGATTGGGAATAGGGACTGAGAGCTTACCCGATCAAAAAGCATTCTCAGCTGTCTCTCAGATTCTCCGACCCACTTGCTGAGGCAGTCCGCGCCTTTCCTCATGAAGAAAGCCACTCTCCGGTTCCCAGAACTGCATTCATTCGACAGGGCCCTTGCCACTAGGGTTTTGCCAGTTCCTGAGGAAATCGCACAAGATTTAGAGACAAAATGTAACGAGGAGGAAAATGCAACGTTGATCATATTCAAAGGTGGCTTCGTTCTGTAAATTCTAACCCGTAATACTTACAAGAAATGTTTTTTCAAAGCTATATAGTCAGGACAACTTAACATGCAAACGTCCAAAAAACTTTAAAACTATGTGGTTCAGCTAACCTGGTGGACCATAGAACAAGACTCCTCGGGGCGGCGAGATCTTGAACCTTTCGAAGATCTCTGGATACATAATAGGAAATACGATCATTTCCTTGAGTGCACGGATATGTTTACCAAGGCCTCCAATGCTGTCAAAAGTGATCTGAAATGGCACAAAAGAGGTGGTCACTTTACTAGTCGCATTGCATGGGTTGGAATGCGCCAGTTATAATATAGTTTCACCCATATATGACGAGAATGGGTTGGAAGACCAAATTGTACGATCTTTGAAGCACATTGTTATATCATGAATGTATGGAGACAAAACTTTATTATAATATAATTATATACAAAACGAGGAACGTGAAAAAAGGCGAATTTATCAATACTTACGGATCGGTCAATGTTCATGGGATCTACATCAGCCAGGCTAGCTCCGACCTTCACCCTGTCCTTTGCCACACCGGTGTCTGCTTCCCTCGGGTTGAAGTTCATTGGCAACATCCTGAAAATAAAGGCAAACATTTAAGTAACTGTCAGTGTTCGAAATTACCGCTGGTCCGGAGGCCCCAGGCCAGTGGGTTTCACTTCGGGCCAGCAGTTATTGTAAACTTGAGGGTCCATCGGGCCAGCAACATTTTAAGTGATAATGACATTCAGTTGGCTTCTGGGCCAGCTGATTTTGAACAGGGCCAGTAGAA
>JAUTBQ010026341.1:0-18681 GCA_032361185.1 Lepetodrilus ovalis
TATGTGTACAGGTATCATTAATAGTGACCTCATTGTGTATGTCGAATAGCGCCCGCTCACCGCTCGGCATTAGCTGTGATAAAGCTCTCGCTGACGCTCGAGCTTTATCACAGCTAATGCCTCTCGGAGCGGTCGCTATTTATACATAAATGCCTCACATGATAGACGATATATAAGTACTAAATAATATCGAATTTCGCCATGTTATACTAGTATACACAAAATTAATTAAAAAAATCCACTTGGATAATAACACTAGCACTATGGTAAATGTTATTGCCCGACCGTAATTAATAATTGGCACCTATACCTACCATATAGCACATTGACGTCGATTCATTAACGATTATACGTGTGCTGCTAGTAATATAGACCGACCTGTTAATTAACTCTGGATACGGTGTCGGTAATCTACACACACAGACGCACGTGTACACACAGACACACGTGTACACACACACGCACGTGCACACACACACACACACACACACACACACACACATACATACACACACACTCCACCATATAAAACCATACATAGCAAATAGGCCTACACCTACATGTACACATCAATACAACGCTGCATGTACTGAATGAATCTAAATGAAATAATTATAAATTATGTATAGGGCCTAGCCTACATAGGCTACATTTTGCCCTACTGCATCTATATGCCTGTACTGCGATATACGGAAATATATAACTGACACTACATTTATTGCATCTATAGACCTACATACGTGTAATATCTATGTACTATATATATCAAATCCATCACACGTCTACATTATGCTACCTTTATACATGGAAGCAGACACTAGCCTCCTATTCACTTTAGATATTTTGGGAACGGACGTAAAAAGATGCAATTTATAAAGAACTCTAGTAGGCAGCTAAGCCCTCTTAGCAGAGTTAGGTTAAAGACGGGGGCCGTTGTACAAACGTCTCGTAACTGCATACCCAAGTTCTAAATATCAACATATATTTTGTCTTCCTAAAACTAAACCACAATGATTTACGTTTCAAAAACAGCACAAAGAGGATTATCAAAGATGTCATGGCGTTGAGGATAACTGGCGTGAAGAACGACGAATTAATCGACTACTGACGGAAATTCCCCAAACGTTTTGTTCACCAGCTCCCCACTACACAGTACAGCTCGTCCCAAAATATCCAGAAGATATGGAAAGCAATGCAAGCGGCGGGGGGATTTTGCTAGCTGGTGAAGACATGCAAGAGATGCACTGGCCTACACATATCCAAACCATTACGGTGATCAATACTGCTGTCTCCGTAGATAGTCTAGTTAACAGTACAGCATGGTGACTGTCAGCACTTTTATGACAAGGCCGGGTGGAGATGTGTCACATATAGGCTTCATTAGTTATAGTTTGTAGAGCAAGGATCGTTAAATAATGCTGATGATAGTGTAATGACTATAAACTGCGTTAGTTAGGAGCGAAAGAAAAAGTCTTTTGAGCCGAGCTAGGTCATACTTATTAATTATTTATCACCTGTAAGAGATTCAAAGCGCAGAAATGAACTGAAGATTAGGAACAATAGATTAATTCTTTTCCACGATATGATTACGAAACACAACGGTATTTTCATGGTTTTCTATAGGAAGATAATACTTTCAAGATTCTTTCAAACGGCTGGCATGTTGTCCGTGCACATGCCCTGCTTGGATAGGCCTAACACAGGGGGCTAGTGGTACTAGCTCACGAAATATTCTGCCGCATGTATAACAGGGATTTCCTTTATAACCGAATATTCTTTGCTTTGCAGCATTTGTAATGCTGAGGGACAAATAAGGGAATAACAGGTATCACCTTTGAACGTCCTTTGGTAAATATATGTGCATGCGCATCTACCAGTATATGACGAATGAATGTAGAGATGCCCCACGATAAATAATATCGATATGAATGACACCAAGTGCTGTCAGGTAGCTTCTCTGTCGATAACAAGCCTCCTGGTCGATCCGACGTACCTCAATAATCGATACCCTCTCCACCTAGGTTAATCACGGATATAAGAACACGCCCCTCCCGGCACCCCCACAAAGCTTCCACTCCTCATATGCCAATACTTGTTAATGGTAGATGTACATGCTAATACTTGTTAATGGTAGATGTACATAACATGTTATTTATCACACTGAAATCGCACATTGTGACTATAGAGATTATGTAGATCTGTGTAGTTCGCAATCAAGCATAGACTTTAGTAGCCATTTTGGATGAAAAACAAAATTCATCTTTAGCAAAATAAAAAAAATCATATACACTGTCCCGATATCAGAAACAATACTCAGGTTAGCATTGTATGCCTGTTCCTTTATGTCATATGCTACATGTCAGAGTGAGTGATTGATTATGGAGTATAACATCGCTGCGGGGATCGTTCACCCATATGCAACCACACAACATCTAATAGAAAAGAACAATTCGCGAGTTATAAGACATAGCCTACACGTGATGACGTGGGCATTCGGTATTCTGTAGATAATGTTTCCTATGAACATGAAGAAACATGGTATTCTTGGGCAAATTGTTTCATATGATATCAAATGCTGGGTGTAAACCAAAAGATTTCAATTGTCTCCATGTTGTAGGCGCATCATTGCAACCTGCTTATATTACTACCAAGGGCCCGTTACTGAGAACAGTTATAGCTACAACTGATTGCAATTAATATTTTCTAAACTCGCTACAAGTTTAAGTACATTGCATAACACACCTTTATCGCTACAATGCCTGAGAATATGTTTAGCTAAAACTACTGTAGCGATAAATGTGGTTCGTGTAACAATGTTGCAGCGGGTTCCGAAAATTTGATTTGGTATAAAATGTAGCTGTAACCGTTTTGTGCGTTGGATATCAGTACGTAACCAATATGCCAGCACTTGTATGCTTTTCAATAGTGTTTAAAACATGCTCTAAAACTAAAACGATGCAGACTAACTTTAATTTAACCTTCTTCATGCTAGAGCCAACCACAATGTTCAATAAACCGGTGGTTGTGATTAATCCAACAGGGCAATCACCCCAGAATTATACGAGAATAACAGCTATTTTAACAAAATATGTGACATTTTGGTGCGTTTGCGATGTAGAAAATGGATTGTAAACGGTCGTCATTCTCCTGAAGAGCCGAAGGGCGAAAGCGCTCGAGAACCAGTCTCTTTGTTTTCTGTTTTTATTTTTATATATATATATATATATATATACATACAATCATACTCAAAAAGGTTTTATAAATTTGTGGGCAGATTTTTAAACAACGTCACATTGCTTTCTGGGACTAGCTGAAATCCAGCCAATGACATGGTCATATTCCCACCTGGGCAGTTCTCCCTCCTGTTTGGTCCACGTGATAGATGGCGCCGGGTAGCCCTGGGCTTCACATGAAAGTGAGGCTGGACCTCCGAGAGCTGCGGTGTTGATGTCCTGGGGAACTGAGATGACTGGCCGAGCTAGAAAGGAAACACAGAACTCTTTTTACCTCCAAAAGCTTATTTGATTTCATGCTACATTCATCTGTATATTTCTCATATTTCTCTAGTCTCTACAATTTACTTGGAAATAAATGCAAAGTGGCATTCTTTTTTAAATTAATAAAATTGATTTATATTTTCAACATTGTGTAAGAATGAATACAAAGAGTTGTTCCCCTAAGCTAATTTTTGCCACCAAGATGAGCCTCGATGTTAATAATTCCTTACACACAGGTAATTTGTGGTTGAGAGAGAAATACCTGTCTGTTACATTCATAACACCTTATTTAAAAGACTAAACGTGAGTGACACAAATATCAGCCACTGCAGTCCATTCTCCAATAACTGACCACAACTCTGATACCTCTGACCTACAGACCTCTGACAAACAGCTGGACTTGGCTCTGAACAGAACCAGCTTCATTGGTTGCCGTGCAACGGTACGTCCCAGCATCCTCCTGCCTGACCTCAGGGATGATGAGGATGCCATCGCCAATGACGACGGTCGGTGGCAGTTCTCCTTCCAGCTTAGACCACTTGACTGTAGGCCTAGGAGTTCCTGGTGATACAAGGGATGTTGTAAGTAAAATAACACGCTAAATTCACCCTCCGAAGGCACACTGAAAGCGCTACATTATTATCTCCAGTCTCAGTGTACAATGAAATAATACAATACTAACACCATTATCTTCCAGAGATCAATTAAAAAAAAACTTCCCCCAATCCCCACACACACGCACACATGTACTCAGTACAATATAATCAGTTGTCCAGGAAATACTATTTGTCCAGTACCTGAGACGATGCATTCGAAGTCAACTCGGTCTCCAACATCCACGGTCTGTATGCTCTGCTGCACATTGGGCGTAATGCCAGGACCACCTGTGAGTAAAGGTCAACATAGAGGTCAAAAGGTCACATTAAGGTCAGAAACATTGAGATCACAAGGCCATATCAAGGTCAGAAACACATTGATGACTTTGTTACATATATTGTATGTCCTGTGGGCCTCTAGCCTTCGACTTTGAAATAAATACACTCATTCACAGCTTACTGATTTGCATTACCTGAAGCATGTTCTAAAGGGAAAAACAGAAGTTAACAATATAAACCATTGAAAGAGTGAGGGACTGTCTGTGGAATGATGTTCATAGGAATTGGTTCCGTGTACTGACCTTGAATTCTGAGGTAAGTGTAGTCTCTGTTGGTTCCGGCTTCGTTGGTGGCGGTGCAGATGTACCGACCAGAGTCTTCCTCCTGAAGGTTGTACATGCTGGAAGAAAAACCACCGTTCTTTATCAATAGTCATCTCAGGAATTAGGAGTGGATTGTGTGGCTGATGAAACTTTACAGTATATGTATATTGAAAATCCTACAGAAATCACCAATGTTTTGAGGTGTTGGTAAAGTGCCAGACTCCACCCTTCCCTTCTAAAAATACTTAAGTCCTTTTTTTTTGCTAAAACTAAACTCTGACCTCAAGGGTCAAAGTTCATGGGAGAGACTCACGTGAGGACTCCATTGCGGATCTGGTGCTGCAGCGGTAGTTGTCCGCCATCCTTCTCCCAGCGGATCTGAGGGGCCGGACTTCCAGTCACTTCACAACGCAGCTCCAGTGTCTGACCAGTGGTCAACTGCTGGTTCTTCTGAGCTACCACCACAGTTGGTGGAACTGAATTCAATAAAGTGGAGTCAGAAGAATGTGCCGAGTCAGAGGCATGTGGAGTCAGAAGAATGCAGAATCAGAGGAATGCAGAATCAGAGGAATGTGGAGTAAGAGGAAAGTGGAGCTGGAGGAATGTGGAGCTAGAAGAATGCGAAATCAGAGGTATGTGGAGTAAGAGAATGTGGAGCAGGTGGAATGTGGAGCCAGAGAATGGGGAGCTAGAAGAATGTGGAGTGAGAGGATTATAGTGTTAGAAGAATACAGACTAAGAGGAATGTGGAGTCAGAAGAATGTAGGTTCAGAAGAATGTGGAGTCAGAGGAATGTAGAGTTAGAGGAATGTGGAGTGAGATAATTGTGGAGTTAGGAAAATGCAGAGTTAGAGGAATGTGGAATTATAAAACTGCAGAGCGAAATTAACTTGAAAAGCAGGTAAAAAAACAACAACCAAAACTTACCAGATATCTCGATGACGGCATAACCCTCGGAGCTCCCAGCACTGTTGGTGGCAATACACCTGTACTGTCCTGCATCGGCCGCTGTCACGTGACGTATCTCCAGCACACCGTCACGCTCGACTGCCGTGGGTGAGATCTGTCCGTTGACCTTGGTCCACTCGATCTGGAAGGGTCCGGAGCCTCCAGGCTGACAGTTCAGTCTGACCGTCTGGCCGGGACGTGTCGCCACCTGGGCGGGGTTGATGGTCAGACGTGGGGTCACTGCCAAAAGAAAATGACTGAATAAATAGTATAGAATAATAATGTGCATATTAATATATATACTTTTGTTAAATATTTTTTATGTTGCCAGGATGTATACGATACTACAATGAACCAAAAAAAACCGATATCTTACAAAACATAGCTCCATATCACACCCTATACATGTCACAATGAACTCAATGCAAAGGTAAAATGCCTTAAGATACATAAAATCACTCCAAATACAAGGGGAGACAACTACTGCTTTACAATGGATGACATAATAAATGGAGACACACCGACACATTACAAGAGGAGACAACTCCTCCCACTGACCTGACACAATGAGGATGACGGATGCCTGGAAGTGGGCGCCATCTGACCCGGTGACAACGCAGACATACTCTCCCTGGTAGTCGGACGTGATCTGCGGAATGTAGAGGACGCCATTGCGGACGGAGTGGTTAGGAGGCAACGGCTTGTTGTTAGGGCGACGCCATCTGATGATTGGAGATCTCAGACCTGAGGAAACAGAGAGAAAGAGATGAGATAAATGTAATTAAACCATAACAAAACATGCATTATCTGTTCTTTTTTTTTTAATTTAGAACTTCTACAAATTTTATCTTTTATTTTTGTAAATTGTGGTTAGAGACACTTTCGATGTTCTTTCACTTATACCATGGCCACAATTGCCAAAAAGATTTATTATATGTTCAAATTGCAATGAATAGAGATGATATCACTAGCAATGACTTTTAGAATGAAAACAGTGACAGCAGTGTTTGGCCAAATGTACCTCAATACAAATTTTACGAATCAAAATATGTTTTCTGACAGCGAAAACTCAAGTTTGAATAGATGGCTATATCTGAGGAAATTGCAAGGACTATTTGAGCATGTTTGAGAAGTTAGTATTGAAATAGACAGTGATGACAGAAGTGAGTGAATGAGTGAGTAAATATGGAGTTTATCGTCGCTGCAGGAATCTTTCACCCATTTGCGACGAACGACAGAAGTAAGTATTGAAATAGAAATGACGACAGTGCTAATAGTGTCATAAGCTTTAGTGGTCGTACCAAGTGCAGAGCAGGTCAGTTCCACAGACTGTCCAGAAATGAGGGACATCTGGTCCGGTCCCTGGATGTCCACGACCACATCGGGCCCTCCTCCTCCTCCTCTCGTCATCACTGAAACATGAAACATGGAAAGGATGTGAAATATCGAGAGCATGCTTGAACAGAGACTGCCGAGTGCCTACCGCTATATTTCAGGACACTTTCAGCGCTAGCACAATAGTGGGCACAGTCAGAAGACAGATCTATTGGCTGCTAGAATCCTGATCGAGGTCACATTGCAAAGAACAATCACGAAATACATAACACAACCAAGATTCGGTAAAATTTAGTAATAAAAGTGACGTGTCCCTTGATCTCCACCTTTGTCAACAGTGCCTACTAGATAACAGTTAATTTATCACTTTTGGCAATAACTCCGACATTACGAACAACTTACCAGAGAGGTCTACGGAGCCTTCGTCACGGCCCCGCTCGTTCGTGGCGATGCACGTGTACCGGCCCTCGTCATTCTTGGAGACAGAGTCGAAGATGAGGCTGGCTGACCCCTGTGCGTCACCCACCGATGCCTCGGGCAGAACGTCGCTCCTTCTTCGCGTGTCGCTGCGCCAGAACACATTGGGCGTAGGCTCTCCCTCTCCAGTGCACTCCAGGGCAACTCGCTCGCCCTCAAGGGAGGTCACTCTGGTGCTGGGAAGGATTGTCACTTTGGGTGGGCCTGTGTGTCGAGATAGCATAACAATTTATGAATCAAAATTTGTGGGGTTTTTTTCTACAGAGGCAGGAAAACGCACGTTTCAATAGATGACTATATCAGGACTATTCCAGTATGATTTAAAAGTATCAAAATAGAAACTATGAACAGATTTGTATTTGAAGCATTTCAAACATGTGAAGTAGTTATCTCCCCTGACCTTCTATCTTGAGCACAGCGGTTGCAGTAACGGTTCCCATTGAGTTAGTTGCTGTGCAGACGTATGATCCCTGCTCGGCTCCGGTCACTCCCTTGAACATAATAACTCCATTCTCCTCCATGATCTCTGTGGTGGAGGTGAAGCCCTCGTGTCCTACTCTAGAATCAGAGAAGATCATACCATGGCTTAGTTATTGTTGTTGAAGACCAGGACCCTGTTGCCAAGAACAGCTGTCGCTATAATTGATTGTTAGGCCGTTTCTAGGGACTCACAACAAACGTAAGTCGAATTCCAAAAACTACTTTCATAGCTCAGAACATTGGCAGGATGTCTTTATTAAAAATCCAAATTTGCAGAAATAATCATCAACATTCAACCTTCATTAAAGGGGAGACAACTGTACCTGGTCCACGAGACAGTGGGAGCCGGGTGGCCACCGGTAACGCGACATTGGAAGAGCGCGCTGCCTCCTCGACTGATGGTGACGGAACCAGCTGGATAGAGCTCCACCACTGGGATATTACGACCTGCACACAAACACATGGGTGGGTTACCAACTGGGAAAGAGTTATAATTTTATGTCACAGTGGGAATATTTCAATGATACAACACAAGTATGGGTTACAAAAATGGGAGAATTGATATCATTACAGAATGGCTTGAATTCGTTATTTGTAAATGAAACATCTCCATTTTTACATTGCATCTCAAATTGTTTGTTATTACATGGAACTATGGAATAGAGAAGCAGAAGCAGTGACTTATGTTCAATGTCAATCATGGCAGATGAAGCAGTGACTTACGTTCAACGTCAATCATGGCAGACGCCATGGCTCTTCCAGCCACATTCTCAGCCAGACAGATGTACACTCCGCGGTCCGCCATTGTAGCCTGGACTATCCTCAGGACTTCGCCATTCTGAGTTACCTGTGAGGAACGAAGGAGAAGCAGAGGATATAATAGCTGTACCAGTCTCGAGACACCAGAAGTAAGACATCTTATATGTACTGTGACAACACCAGATTTTGGAATTCTGTTTATTTTACCTATTGAAGTATATACCTGACTACTGAAGTATTTACCTAACAACTGAAGTAATCACCTGGCTACTAAAGTATTTACCTGACTATTGAAGTATATACCTGAAAATTTAAGTATTTACCTGACTACTGAAGTGATTGAGTGACTATGGAGTTGAACGTCGCTGCGGGCATCTTTCACCCGTTTGCGACGAGACTACTGAAGTATTTACCTGACTACTGATGTATTTACCTGACTATTGAAGTATTTACCTGACTATGGATGTATTTGCCTGACTACTGTAGTATTTACCTGACTATTGAAGTATTTACCTGACTACTGAAGTATTTACCAGACTATTGAAGTATTTACCTGACTATTGAAGTATTTACCTGACTACTGAAGTATTTACCTGACTATTGAAGTATTTACCTGACTACTGAAGTATTTACCAGACTATTGAAGTATTTACCTGACTACTGAAGTATTTACCTGATGGTTGCTGGACAGCTCGCCCCGGGCACGCTTCCAGGTGATGGTGGGTTTGGGTTCTCCGGTCACCACACAGCGGATGGTTCCGGTGGATCCCGATGGAATGACCTGCATCTTGTCCCCGATATTCACTTTCGGAGCCTCTCCTGGAATCAGAGAGCTTTCCATTTCAGATTCCATTGAAAATAGTTTTAAATGTTCTGTCTAGAAAATGGTTTGAAAAGTGGACTGAATACTGAATAGTAGTATGGGACAACCAAGAAAATAAAATTGAAAGGAGTGGATAAACCATCTGAAATTTCTTGAAATTGTTTCTAAAATTGTAAAATTACAAAAGAAGTAAAGTGTCTAAAAGTGTTTAGTCATGTTCAAGTCAGCATTGTGAAACAGAATCGGCATTTAAATTTTGATTTTGATAATTTTAGGCAAACTGCTCCAACACTACATTTGGATTGATCATGGATCTATTGGGTATGTGTGGTTGTTTCCCGAAGTTGCTGTTGTGGTAGTTATTAAGGGAGAATGTTGATGCTGTACGTACTGTGGACATCTGGCCGAATTGAGAGAGTGGTGCGGCCCACGCCGGTCTTGCCACTCTGTGTGGTTCCAGTACAGACATACGTCCCGGAGTATGATGGCTGAACATTGGACAGTGTCAGTATGCCATTGTCTTGGGAAGAACCTGAAAGAAAAACAGCCATTAAAGTCAACTGATAAGATTTTTAA
This sequence comes from Lepetodrilus ovalis, assembly GCA_032361185.1. Taxonomy (NCBI): domain Eukaryota; kingdom Metazoa; phylum Mollusca; class Gastropoda; order Lepetellida; family Lepetodrilidae; genus Lepetodrilus; species Lepetodrilus ovalis. Next base: position 10,094 of record JAUTBQ010026341.1, read on the forward strand.
TCTGGATTCACTGATCCAGAATCCTTACTATACATTCAGCTACAGAGCACATCAATCTTCAAAAACCTGCTCATAGTGCTGTATTATTACCCCAGTCAATGGATCAATGAGCGCTGATTTCACCGAACCAGAGCTTACTGCAATGCCAGAGAACTCGGTCAGATTTGATTGGTCAATATGGTTGGACTACTGTTACAATAATTTCAGAATGAACTTCCAGATGAGGTATTTACCCGGGATCTCTAACAGAACATGGAGCAGTAGCTGAGATTTCTAGATGAGGGCTTCCTTTGGTGAGTGAGACAAAATTATGAATTATTTTTGAGGATGATTGCATGCTCAACTAAAGATTTTGTGCACAAACTTTAGCATGAAATCATACTAAAAAAAAGTTAAGTAGACTTAAAGCCTGGCCATGGGATTAGGGAACCTTTTTGAGTACAATTTCATGCTCAACTCAAAGTTTTGTTTTTAAGCATGAAATCATATTTTTAAAGTTTCATTACCTCAAAGACTGGTGTCACCAAGAGATAAAAATTATGTGTTCATCAATATGTAAGCTTTATGAGGTGTATCGGTCAATATCCATACATTTTATTATTATTTCCCTCTTTTTATTGTCACATCACAAATATTAATACAAAGTCTTGGTTCACTGATACACCTTGGAAAGTGTGGGTGATATTAAAAAAAGATTCATAACAGGGAGTCACATAGAGTTCAAATTATGTGTACGTTGATATTTAACGAGTGGGTGATTATGGAGTTCAACATCTGTGAGAATCTTTCACTCATTTGAAACATTGATATCTGAGGATGCTGGTCCACCAGATTGTACTGTAGATTGAGGGTGATTCAGACAGGAAGTGAGTCAGACAGGAAGTGAAGAACACGACGCACCTTGAGGGAGGCCCTGCCGGTCACGTGACCACACCAGGATGACGTCACCACTGTTCTGGGAAAAGCACTCCAGTGTCACCGTGGTGCCCACGATGGCCGTCACCTGAGTTCTCCTGATGATGATGATGACTTGGGGTTCTGGAAAATATGATGACATATCAATTAATATCCATGGAACTGGAGATGTAATATTCTTCACACTTTGAATTACACGCAAAAGAAAGTTGTCGTCTTGCTTCATGGAAATCTACTAGTCACTCTCACATTGTATTCTTTAATTTCAACTGTTGCGTAAATATTCTTAACACTTTGAATAACACTCAAATAAAAATTGTGGGTTTAGAGCTGCTTCTTACATTCTTTCACTCTTATCATGGTTTGTCATTTGAGGGCAGGAGGAAACCTGCAACATCCATAGTGCTGAATGTTGTATTAACCGAGTGTTGCTGATAAACCAGAATGAAAAGCTGAACTGGAGCTTGGACAGCATAGATAGATCTCCCAATTGCCTCATTGATGTTGCATCGGTAACAACAGCCAATTGTCATTTCAGTGGGAAAACAAGGCCCTAAGCCACAACCAGTGCAAATAAAGTGAAATAAATCGACCCCTGGAAAAATAAATCCGCGGGAAAACTGCCATGACTATCGATGTTGCCATGGTAACACTCACCTGGTGCTCCTCCTGCAACGTACAAGATTGTCCTGACGATGGACGTCCCCGTAGGATTGGTGGCCTTGCAGTAGTACTCAGCCTCGTGCGACTTCTTGACTGATGCGATGCGGAACAGCCCGTTATCCACCGAGGCTTCTTCGGGCATGGGGCCGCTTTCTCCACGACTCCACACAATGGTGGCTGGGGGTGTGGATTCTGCCAGGCAACGGAATTCGATGGAGTCACCCACGTGGACCTGAAGGTATCGGGGCTCGATCCTGGCCAGAGGGGCTTCTTCACGACCTGAAACAAGGGAAAGGAAATCCTTGCAAGACCTGATAAGAATTACAGGTGAACACAACACAGGAATGCATGCTCATTTGTTACAGAGGATAGACCTGCATCAGAGGTGGAACATAGTCCTAGTCAAAGATTTTGAAGGCAATTATGTTTAAAAAATTTAAAGGAATTATTTGTTCCCCCATTTTAAAAATGATTTTCATAACAAAATATTTTGTAAAAATTCCCCATCAAAGAACCTAATACAAAGATCCTGAAACATATTAAGTATGATATAATGCTCAACCAACAGTTTTATTCACAAATCTCCATATACGATTTCACTTTGAGCATGAAATCTTACACAAAACGTTTCGTAATCTGGAGGACAGTGTATCCTTTCAGTGCATTAGCTATTGGCAAAGAGAGCTTCGTGAAAGGATACCCAGATCTTTAGCATATTCGTCTAGCTCTTTAGTTGTATTCCAGAAAGACGCACCCAAACGAATGACGGCAGTGGCGCGGTCCACTCCGATGGAGTCTGAGCCTGTGCAGGTGTACGTCCCTGCGTCCTCGGGCTGGATATTGGGGATGACGAGCACACCGTTCTGGTCGATGGCTTTCTCAGGAAGTCCAAGGCCGTTCTTCGTCCAGGACAAGACATAGTTGCCCTGAGAAGATATGGTAATTGTTGCAGCACTTTAAGACTGATTAGATATTTATACTCAACATACATACTGTACATGCAAAATATATATAGTACCCAATATATAAAAAGAAAATAGCCTAAGGCATTACAGATAGGCAAGGTTTAGCTGTAATATATTTTGAAGAGGAACAACAAAATCGATTAAGGGATAGCAAATATTTTGTGGGGAAGAATTTTGGATTTTTTTTATCTAGACTTCAGTACATGTCTGTAAATACGGCATCTGTAGTTGACACCAGACAGAAGAAGGTTAATTCCATGAGGATGTACCTCTGTATTGTAGGACACCGCCACACAGGTGAATCTCACAGAGGCGCCGATCGTTGTGTCCACTTCCCGGATTCCATCGATTCGGACTCGTATCGGAGTAGAAGGAGCTGAAAGGAGCATAATTCATTAGTATCTTACATTTTCTTCTCTAAATTTTCAGCCTCATGGAGATGTTAAACTTACAAGGTGAAAAACAAGGTTTTGCTACTACCTTGGGTGTATTTATTCATTTATATTTTTTTGTATTGGGGTTTAGAGTCACATTCTAGAATCTTTCACTAACATCAGTTTAGGGCAGGAGGAAACCCACAACATCCATAGCGCCGAATGTTGCAGTAAACCTGTGAGCACCGGCTGGTACTGACAGACCAAGGATGATATCTGCATTGCCAATCTACAGACAGTGCATCCTACCAATATTGCGTCAGAAATGTAACTTCTACGAACAGTGATGCCGGGGGCGGGATTTGAACTTGGTACCTTTGGCTCCAAAGTGCAGCATTCTACCACTGTGCTACATGCCGACATACGTTTTCAATCCTACACGACTGCCTACGGTGGATCCTAATAGTCTACAATGGGAGGCTAAAGCATTACAGCAAGGTGGTACGTCCAGAGAAACTGGTGGCTACTACTCACTGGTGATGGAGAGCTCAGTGAACTGTCTGATGCTGCCGTGGTTGTTGGTGGCAGTGCAGACGTAGCGGCCACCATCCGAGTACTCCAGGTTGGGGATGGTCAGCTGGTAGCGGGCGGAGGTGGTGCTCTTGGTGGCGAGTGGTCGGCCGTCCAGACGGCTCCACACCACATTGAAGGGGCCGCGACCGGACACCTGACACTGGAACGTCGCCGTGGACCCCACTGGTTCCACCAGGCGGATCGGGCTGACCACCACCTGCGGCAGGTTGTTCACTGCAAGTCAAAGGTCAAAGGTCATGGCAAAGGTCATAAAGTACTGGCCTGCATTTCACGGAAGGTTCGTACTTGGAGCGAGTGAATTATTGCTTTACGTCACAGCAGGAATCTTCACCCATACGTGTTGCGATCATACCTGTAGACCACATTTAATTTAGCCATGCGTCGCTTTCTTGCTATATCAAAAGCATGGTGCATGGACTAACTTAGGCTAGGACTACAGTACGACCCTTTCATTAAACACAGGCCTGCAGGAGGAGTAATTATTTGCCCAAAAAAGATTATTTGGTAATTTTTTTTGTCAATGTTGCCATAAAACAGGGGTCATATTGTTGGCCGCAAAGTCAACGTTAGTAAATCAAAGTAGAACTGTGCTGACAAAACAAATGGAGACAACTCACCATCTCTATCACAAGTACCACCAGGTGTCCTTGGGTTGCCGAAATATCCATCAGTACATCTGTAATTGAATCAGTTTGATCTTAATAAAATACTACTTCTACCACTACTACTACTACTACTACTACTACTACTACTACTACAAATAATAATAATAATAATAATAATAATAATAATATTGGCATTATGATAAAAACAAAACAAAAATAAGATGGATGTTAATAATGTGTTACATCAACTCTCAAAATCATGCTCATAGTGCTACATACAATCATCATTAGTGTGGATTCACTTTCCAACTCAACTCCCTGGGAAGTATATATTTTCCAGTGCTAGGATATTTTCACATGTTGACCTCATCCTACCAGATACTCACTCTCAGCTGGGTGAAGTGGTATAAGGGTACACTACAAGTATTTCAAGTATGTCTCTCATTATTTTACTGCAATATAACGATTACACTCAGCTTTGAATGGGTACCTGGTAGGATGAGATTGAATTGCTAATGTTAACTTTCTAGCACCTGAAATAGCAGCTTGGGTTGTATATTCCTTGGGGAGTCCAGAAGGTGAAATTAATGCCTATATAGCTATTTTTGTCTGGGAAAAAATAATACAGCATAATGACAATGCTTTCAAGCATGGATGTGACAAACAATAAATTTTCATTATAATTAAACCTATTATTGTATTTATTATTATTATGAAAATGAAAACATAATTGCGGGAATGAAATTAATAAAATACGTACGATCCACAGTCTCGGCCAGTGTAGCCGACTGGACATCTGTCACATGTGACACGGTTGTCGGTAGGATCCAGGTGGCAAGTGCGAGAAAATCTGAAACCATTTGTAAATATTTAAAGAAAACAAAATGGATGACATATAAGTGTTTGGACAATGGAAAGGCTGAACATTCGAAGAATTACAAAGGTGTGTACTCATCTACTTACTGATTGGATGGAATGGTCAGGGGACATGGACACTCTCGACAGTCATTGGAGGTTCTGCCTGTCGGGTCGCCATAGAAACCAGTTTTGCATCTTTCGCATCGGTCGCCTTCAGTGTTGTCAACACAATTCTGAAATTAACGGTAAAATGCCCATAATTAATTATCACCAAATGTTAAAAAGTATATACAGTGTACTTTAATATGATTAATAGCAACAAACAAAGTGTATACTGGACTAATTTGAATTTGTGTAGGACAAAAAGGAAGGAAAGGAGAGCAGTAGGAATGAAGGGCAAAGAGACAAGGTATGTAAGAAGGAAAGAAGGAAGGAATGAAGAAAAGAAGGAAGGAGGGAATGATGGAGCTATGAAGGATGCAGGAAGGAAGGTGATAGGAAGGTAGAAGGGAAGGAAAATGTAGGAAAGAAGGAAGGAAAGAATGAAAGAAGGAAGGAGGGAATGATGGAGGTATGAATGATGCAAGAAGGAAGGTGGTAGGAAGGCAGAAGGTAGTTAAGGGAAGGCAAATGTAGGAAAGAAGGAAGGAATAAAGGAAAGAGAGAATGATGGAGGTATGAAGGATGCAGGAAGGAAGGTGGTAGGAAGGAATTAATTTGTGCTTTACGTCACAGCAGGAATATCCCACCCATAGGCGATGAAGGTAATATAGGCGATGAAGGTAATATAGGAAGACAGGAAGGTAGAAGGGAAGGGAGATGTAGGAAGGAAGGAAGGAAGGAAGTAGTAGGTGGTGTACGCACCAGACAGCGGCCAGATGCAGGGTCGCAGGAAGTGGCGTGTCCGTTACAGTTACAGCCGATACAGCGCCCCAGTGGAGTGCCCGGCTCCTGGACACGGAGATATCCAGAGGCGCACTCCTGTAGCGGAATACCAGAGAAATGTGCAGCGACGATATGATAATATCCAATAATTTTTCATGTACTATATTATTTTAGTTTTGTTACTTTTTTGGTGTAGAGCCACTTTCAAAAGGTGGATGAACATTGATTTTTAACTGTTGGAAATAATGTACTAATTATAAAACATAGATTATGATATTTAAATGTATGTATTTTTTAATAAAAAAAATTAATTAGTGTATAAAGCCACTTTCAAGAATATTTCACTTATATCATGGCTTGTCAGTTTAGTGCAGGAGGAAACCCACAACATTAGTAGTGTTAAATGTTGCAGTAAACTTATGAGCACCAGCTGGTACTGACAGATCAAGGATGATAACTGCATTGCCACTATACAGACAGTACATCCTATCATGATTGTGCATCAGAAAGGTAATACATGTATCCAACAATATGCATGACAATAAATGTGATTTTGAATAGATGGCTATATCTGAGGTAATTGCGAGGGCTATTCAAGTGTGTTTTAGAAGTAAGTATAAAAATAGAAATCTTGACCCACCTCACAAGACAGACCCGTGTAACCTTCGGGACACTGACAGCTCTCGACCTCCAAAGCGCGGCGCTCTCCGGTGGCGTGGGGAACCGCAATGTCCATGCTGATGTCACGGAGCGTGGCACTGGCCATGATAGAGTGGTGCGTGGCGCGGATCAAGATGGCGTCGACGGCGGCCAGGTGGGTCAGGAATGATTCGCGGGTTGGAGAAGACCCATCAAGAGATCGGAAGGATGACTGGAAAATCATGAAAAGTTTGATATTCACAGAGTTCATACTACTGATACAGTGCCCCCTCGATATAACATGGTCCAATGCACACCGTATTCGGATATAAGGCGGGGTGAGACGTGAATCACATTTAAATTTTAGTTATTTCCCGGTAATATCATATAAGGCGGGGTATGTCAACGACCCCCAACTTCAGCGTTCTATCGAGGGGATACTGTAATAAAAAGATATATTTTCAAACAAACATTTACTTGAATCAAATTTTGGCTAGTAGGTTTTAAAGCTGCTCTGTTGCTGTACTACTAGGAATGAAAATTAATCCTATAAAGGGTTGGTAAAAAAAAGAAATTGTAAAAATGTTTATTTGAACAAAATGGTGGCTCGTTGGCTAAATGAAATTCCCACCTGGTTAAACAACGATAACCTCCCAGAAAATTTGCAATAGGAACCCTTTTGTTGATTGACATTGGGGGAATTTAATCTAGCAGTTAGATTGTGCGAAAGCATGATAAATAGAGCTACGTTTCTTTTGTTCATACAAAATATAGAATTATCGGGTGTTGGGAATTCAGTAAATAACAACTTTTGGGTGGACAAATCAAACGTAAGTAGTATCAAATAGAAATTTGCTTGTCCTTATATAGGTCAACTATCTGTGATAATATTCCTTTAAAGGTAAGGTTCTGTCTCTGTCTATCCCCCTATTATACAGTGATCGAAATTAGCACTAGTCTGCTAGCCCGGGCCATTTCTCCCAATGCTAAAGGTATCCTAAGGATTAGTAGAAATCCATGTCTTTTGTTATTTGTATCACTATTCGGACTAGTAAGTTTTGAAGTTAATTTCGATCCCTGCCTATAGTCATATGCTGATTAAATAAATATATAAATATATAGACTTTTAAAGCTATACTTCACCTCCAGGAGCAGAATTTCATATGACTGTGGCTCCAAAGGCTTAGGTGATGGGCTGAAGATCTTGTACAATCGCTTATCACCGCTCTGAAAATGAAATTAACGTAAAAATAAATCTGTCATGAATTCATCAAAAGGTTTTTAAAAAATAAATAATTAAAAACTGGCCAGCATACATTGGCATACTATGCATTAATTTCATTGTCACATATTAAAATTGATATGCTGGTTATTTTCAATAAACAATTATCAATATTAATGAAAATTACTTTAACCCTTTTCTTGATAAATTAATGTAATTAATGTTCTAAAAAATGCTAAAGATATCTTACCGTAGTTTTAGATCAATGCTTGTTAACAATGTTAAAGGCAATATTCTATCTCCATTTTTAGCATAAATTCTTTTTACACTTTTGGGAGGTATAACATTTTTACAAAAACAAAACATTCATAGAATATCGAGAGTGAACAAGTGAATTATTGTTTTACATCACAGTGGGAATCTTTCATTCATATGTGAATATCGAGAGAGAAAAAATAATATCTAATGTCTTCAATCTTTTTGAGAAGGATTAAGGTTTTGGTTAGCATAATGATGGTTAATCATTGTACTAGGGATATTTTTATGGTAGTTTCCACTTTTACTTACAATGATTTCTAAATCCACATCCATATACTTTTGTCCAGCATCATAGGCCACTTGGTACTCCAGCGTAAACTTGAGGTAGCCTCCATACGACGACACCTATAATAAGAAACAGAAAATCAGAACACAGGTATAATAGTAATACAGTGTCCCCTCGATATAACACTGTTTGATACACAGCGGATTCGGATAGAAGGCGGGGTCAGATGAGGATCCCATTTTAATTTTGTTTTATTTACCTGTATTATTGTATAAGGCGGGTACTCTATAAAACAACGTGGGGTTGGGGGGGGGGGGGGGGGGG
>JAUTBQ010026452.1:0-18679 GCA_032361185.1 Lepetodrilus ovalis
ATAAGTATATTTTGACCATTTATTTATATATTATATATATATCGTCAAATGGATTCAGACAGTTTTTAAAACGACGTGTAATAGACGTACACAGTTAAAAGCTGCTAACATACTCTGGAGACCCGAGCTTGTTCTGTCTGCTTAATAATTTATTCTGTCTTATGAAGTGTGAATGAAATGCTTCAACGCTTATAAACATCAAAGCCAAACATTAACTATTGAGAAGCTACGTTGCCTCAGTTCGCTAAAGTCATTATTATTATTGTATTTATTATAAAACCATTATTATTATTATTATTATTATTATTATTATTATTAGTAGTAGTAGTAGTAGTAATAGTAATAGTAGTAGTAGTATGTCAGCAAGCAGGATTTACAGCTCGACATCCAATTACATTTATGAGGCATCACGTGATTTTTAAACGGCGTCACGTGACTAAAATAAAGTTTGAGAGGGACTATATCTTTCTGTGGCGCATAGTTCAATAGGCAAATGATATCACTAACATTGAAACGAAAACAATAGTATATCTTTATGTCAGAGGTAAGCTAAGTTTAAATTTGTTTAACTTTCGTAGAGGTGATACAACGATGCTGAAGTGAAGATTGTAAATATCGCTTTGGACAACTTCCGGAACAAACCACAGGTGCACGTTCCTAATCCGGAATATATTCATCACTGGAAACATCTTGAGGATAGTTTCCAAATGAGATTGTGCAGATCAGTTACAATCACGCTGCATCAAACGCTAACGTTATACAGAGGACCTTTCTGGCAATTGACATGATATTTACAACGAGGTTGAAAGTGGGACAAGTGTCACACACGCACCCGACAACCCCGATACGGAACGTTGACATTGTCGATCAACTACTCCTCGTATTTGAACTGTCTATCACAGCTAAACCGCACTCCAAAGTTTGGTCAATTACAAGCAAATGCATTTCTGGGGCATATGTTTCTCTCCAATATGGCTTGTGGCACGTCAATAAATAGAGACCTCGCTGTATTCAAACCTCTTGTCAATTTCAACGTGAAATATACCCCAAAATCAACACGAAATTCGGGTGGCACTTTAGCATGGTGGGGTACGATTTCACTGACTAATTAAGCGAGGCTAGGCGTAGCTTCGGGTGCGGGTACCCGACTTCCACTACGAGATCCTTAATCACCAGAGTACCCGTAAATTCGTGCCCCATCTCATGATCCCTAACTTTGGGAGATAGTCTGGGGGTGTTCTTACTTACCTTTAATGATATGGTACTCCATAACACGGATTAAAGAGAAAATGTGAAGAATCAAAGAATAGTCCTATATTTGTCAACTTCCACAGGGTAACAAGTAATGATGACCATTCCTGATAAAGAATTTGACCACCATATGAAGAGATTGTAAACATTTGAAGTAAAAGAACATTTTGCACCAATGTCTGCTTCTCCTACAAAGTCGTACTAACCAAATGAGCCCAAGCAAGCTTCCCTTGTTCACAAATATTCGCACTATCAATGCGCTTTATTCTCCATTCTCTATTCGAAGCTCTCTTAGGCAATTTAATATGTAACGCGATAAGAAAAGTCTCTTTCAAATTTCTAACAATATATTTTACGGCCCGAGATAATGGAGGCAAGGTCTTTTCAGCTTTGTCAATGGTAGTGAATATAGATTTCTGTGTTGCAACAATAGCGCAGACCAGCCATACGAGAAAGAATAGCAGCTTTCTTCAGTCAGGCATTCTAAACCCGCCTCGCTCATTCATTATGTTCGTCCAGCAAATATAAAGTTTAATGAACGTAATACACTACGTCGATGTGTTATGAAACTGCTTAATTTGCTATTCAGAGGAAAACAATAAGGCGAGATTGTTGACGGGGAGAGAGCATTACTAGTTGGTTATACAAGTCGCTGAGATAACTACTCTCCGAGGGTTAGTCCGGCTTACTACTGGGCCAGTATTGGCCGTAACCGGTTAAGAGGGTTTGCTAGCTACAGCCTGGGGGTTTTGTAAGTAGCTAGAGCTTATTACTCAACCCTAAACCTTCTTACAGATGTCTAACAGTAATCTGTTTTCACAGCTGCGAGAACATGTGTCCTAGTATTGAGGTTGGAGGAGATTAGGGAACTTTCAGACCGGAACCAAATAAGGAATATATGTTCATAGTAAACTCAAGTCGGTAACATCAGAGTCGTTCTTAGCTTGGAAGGAGCACTCGGTATATTGAGTCGTTACCTATTCGATACATCACGTACATGAAAACCAGTTTGGAATTTAAAATCCAAGATGGCTGCCACAACGTGAAAACTGAGCTCCATGTTATGGTAGAACGGTTCCAATGTGGCAAGTCGATAAACAAGACCTAATGCAGATTTAACAGGCAGTTTATCCTTGTATATTTTGTGTAGATGTCCAAGCGGGTAAAATGAGTTGGAAATATGTTACTTTAGACAGTAATTAGCCAACGCTCCACCGATGTACAGAGCTGCATGTATTGTATTGTTCATTAAGATAGATACAATAGTGCAATCAGAAATGGCTGTATTCATCCATCCAATGGATCAAAGAAACATAGCAACGCAGATAGAAGCGACATTTGGATTACCCCGCTTCTAGAAAACGGGAGTGATCTCCCTTTATGCAATATATATACTTTATTTATGAACACATACACTATAAGGGCTAACGTTGAACTAGACAAACTAATTTGATGGTGAGACGAAGCTATCAAATAGTATGACCAATAGGTGTAGGTCTACGTTTAAGCATTTTGTCACCGATTTCAAAAGTTCATCAATTCATGATAGTCCTACATGATTGGTTTTGGTATCGATATTTTGACATTGGCATCAAAGGGCATACACCAGTAATATAATAATTAATGTCACAAATATGATCACGTGACGTATAAATATCGTCTCAGTCATGACATTGATTCCATTATCCAGGAGAGGATAACTCTTGTTTGACATGGGATCAGACCAGGTTATAGCAAATGTTTCGTTTGATCACAGTCACTGAAACTCGATCTGCTGCAATTAATGTGACATATGTTCCATAGACGAGCGTCAACTGTCGGCATCACCGGAGCGCCGCCTATCGACGGAAACCAGCATCACCCCTCAAATCCCCCGACACTAAACGACCAATGGCTGAAGTTGAGCAGATGCGCATGTCATTACTGAGAAATAGACATGACACATGGGACATGCACGTGCACGTATAGCACGTGGTGGCCATCTGATGTCAATCATAATGTCGTTTGTTTCAATATGTTGCTCATTACGGGCCTGTCACCATTTACACTTAGCAGGTTGAATGCAAATAGACCACAATTATCTAGGAATGCCAGACGTTGAAAACCGAACGAATGTTGTATTTCATGAGCGTTAACACCTAACTTGTATACAGACAAATGATAAACTTATACAGTATGTTTCCTGATCCATAACGAACGAAGTAATCTTCGCGCCATGTCACGTGCAGCCGCAACACGTACAGCTAATATAAACTTAGGACTATCAACAGTCGACATCGGAATTATTAATGCAATATTCTAAGTATCGTATCGTAGGTGAAGAGACATAGGCACGCGTAGGTTATACTTCCTAAGCAGAATTTCTGCAGAATAAATACAATTGTTAGTTTTCTTTTCTTTACGTACGTACATTTAGTTAGTTTAATATACGTACATTTTGCTAAATTCTTTCTTTTACCTACGTACATTTTGTTAGAACTCGTTGCTTTACGTACGAATATTGTTCTCTGCTTTACGTACGAATATTGGTTTCTTTGCTTAATTTACGTATATTGTTTTCTCTGCTTTATGTACGTATATTGTTTTCTTTGCTTTACGTACGAATATTGTTTTCTTTGCTTTACGTACGAATATTGTTTTCTTTGTTTTACGTATTGTATATTTTATTTATTTTACGACCACTCCAACACACTTTTAATGAACTTGATAGCGATCTCTCTGTGTAGCAATTTGGTGACTACTACTGACATATTCAACTTAACATTGAAATGAACTAAACAATAATTAAATAACAATAACTTATTCTATCAGGTTCTAGAGATATATACGGTTTTCCACAGGACCCAATATTCCGAGTATGTTGCTACCTTACAAACATAACATACCCAGACTATCCTTCATCATCGTGTCATCATTACAGTTACCTCACAGTTAAGATTCGAACCCGGACAGCAGCCGAGAGTTAACTACCACATCACTTGTCTGTCCACTGTACCACTCTGACAGACAGATGACATGTTCTTCACGACCCATGGTTCCGATTTCCTACCTGCCTGACTCTAATGGCTGCCAATCACTCAGGTGAATATGCCAACTAATTGATTGCATTTTAACCCCATTTATGTAAAACGGTGTTTAGTGCACAGCTCGCTGATTAATCGATTCCTTAATATTGTGTTGGCAGACTCTCCAAGATGGACTGGCATTGCTGGTGATCGTCTTGACAGATATTCTATATGTTGTGATGGGAATGACAGATGCCACGCCCATTGATATTGACAACGGCCAATTTCAGACGACGTGTGGTCAAACACACATGACAGCAGTATACAACATGTTAATATGTCATGCCCACAGGTACGTTTATAAGTGAAACATATCGTGTTCTGATACTGAAATTCTTAAATTGGACTCGTATTACATTCAAGGATCTACAGTAGTTAAAAAATATCATAACATTTTCTGATTTCTTCCTATATTTTGACAAAATCATATCACTGCAAACAGAAATACATACCTACATAAATAATAAAAAAAATATTTTGCAGATGCAACATCTGTCAGTGACGATAGAAATCTTAATTGCCTGGTCTATTAAACCCGTTAGCCCCGATATCGTATTACCAATATTTATTATCCTGTATAGGATTATTCAATTTATTAATGCTAATGGTTAATATGTGGAACGTATTTTATTTTTGTAATATCTAATGACAGTCAGTCTGTTGGGTATCTACTTTGAAGATATTTCCGATAAATATGCAACCAATTTGAATTTTTTTTCAAGGTAAGGCAACATATGCATGTAATTACAAAGTCTGACACATGCTGCCCCAATTGGCCATCCAATTATAAACTTGACGAGAACAATGATTATGATGAACATAATAAACATTATGGATTGTGCAAGTAAACACTTTCAATGAATCGTTCACATGCACTTAATATTAATAAAATAATCAATAACTAACATTTGACATCATTTACTATGCAAATTCTGCTTAACAGATATGGTACTTGTTCCCGATTAGCTAACGGCAGTAGGTTGATAACTTTGTGTCAAAGCATCAGTCAATAGACAATTCTTACATTTCATCAGCACCAATAGATTACAACACATCGTTCCTGTAATCAGATGCATAGGTTAGCTCTAAATACACGCCAGATCAGCACATAAGCATCAGTCTCATTAAAACAGCGTTATAAACTCAACAGATGCTAGATCTCCAAATCCAGTCTGACTTCCGGTTAGCCTATTGTTAAAGCTAGATCAATAACTAGGTCAAGAAGAAATCAGGAGACTACAGAACTTCTTCAACTTTCCTGATCTAAATAACTATTGATTCGACTGAAATTTGTATATGTAACACTTGGAAGGCAGGCTATTGTTGGATGGCGAGTGTGGATGTGATTAGAATTGGATGTCAACTTTATCAGCCTTAAACCTCACGTACTACCCACAAAAACGTCATTTCAATCTAAATCTAAATGCAATGACGTGGAAAGTCAATGCCCGCGATTGGTGTAACATTCGAAATGGCCTGTATTATCTTTTTGATGATTATTTCCACGGACAAAGAACTGTCATTCCAACAGACACTTGTAGCAACAATTTTCATCTTCAGACCATTGTGGACATGTGAAGAAATTCTATTTGCCCCCTCTCGCCAAATTCCCCGCATCGAGCGGACTAGAATTCATTTGCAGCTATTGTTCGGGTTGTGGCCATTGTTCCCCCTCTCGATGGCGGGAGAGGGGGTTTTGACTCGAGGGAACGCAGGGTGATTACAGCCCATTGATAGGGAAATCGCTTCTCATACGCGGCACTGAGTTCACCAGGGAGACGTTCTGAGCCCTTGACTAATTAGGCAGAGAGGCGATGTTTCAGCAAATCTAGACTGACGGGGGATCGGGACATACCATCGACGGTTTTCTGGTTTGCAGAACTTTGCTTCCAACTGAGCCATCATGTGGCTGACATTTTAAAAGCTAGAATTATCTCCGGGGGTGATCGTCAATGTGCCGTACTTGAAGCCTCCCAAAGCCTTGACATGTATTTCATAACCACAGCAGTAATACGACATGATGAATTGTTGCTAAATACAGGACCTCCCTGACGATCATCACGTTTCAGAGCACGTGCCACTACTCGTCTTAAATATAAATTGGAAAATTAGATTTAACTAAAACCGGAACAGTGATTCATGTGAAACATTCCAGTTCGATGTCAATACATATCAACTTATTATAAGTGCATTCCCATTTTAGAAAGTTATGCAAGCCTATTTTACATTAATCCTGAGATAATGTCTAGAATGATAATTTTCAACGTTGAAATGATAACCCCAATATCAGCTGACATATTACCATACGCACCATAACGAAATCGCGTGTGACCTCTAGTAAGCATTGCCTGGTTCTGAAACCATCCCTTCCTGACGACGCAACATATCTGTAATAACACCCCGACTAGTTATCACATCATTATATAACCCTTTACACAGTCAGTAAATATATCATGATTCAAACAGGTCCGGGTAAATCTGGAATAATCCTCTATTATACCGAACAACGAGAGATTGTACTAGTTGTCAGGAGTGCTGTAAAATTAAACCCATCCTAATGTTTTATAATTCAGAATAGTGGTACCACAGATTGTGAAAAACATTTGTAATGTTAATTAAAATTATCATGGTATCATTTCAGTTACGGTAATTAGATTTTAATTTGCCAATGATTTTATCGTGGCGTATCCTCGACACTTGGTTTTAAGACATGTATACATAACTAGCCAGTGAGGAATATAATACGCCACGTTTCTCTATAAACTTTGAAAGTAAAACCTGAAGTCAGCTTAAAGCCTGTTTGCCTATTCTTGACGACTTTAATTTGAACTTCCAGTAGCTACCCCCACATACTTATATACTAACACTCGTGCCTGCCATCGCCCGCAAGAAAAGTACACAGGAGTGTCATAAACATTTCATTCACCTACTTCGTATATTTATCAATCTCATTCAATTTAATACTACTAGGTAATCATAGTGGTTTTATTGCGTGGATCGCCGAACCTGCATGCTACTATATTGTCTCCCCCTTTTGTGAGAATATTTACTGTATTCATGGATATTGTCTATCTCTACACATCTATTGTGACAGTTGTTTGTGTTGAAATAGACCTCGGAGAGATTGTTTGGTTTGTAATCAACGCATGTAATAAATCAATTATTGGTCTTGATGGCAATTCGTTACACACAGCGAAAAGTTGTCTGGCTGAGTAAATCATTTGGAGGCATTGGCACATACAGACCAATAAAACATGTGCTACTTTCACAACGTAAGCGTTAAATTTGTAAGAACGTTTCATCTGCTTTTACGTTGTATTGATACTTTCTCCATGATTTAGACGCAATATCACACACCTCTATATTATACAACCTAATGCAGGTCAATTCTGGTTGACATGTGAAGCAGATAATAGTGTTTTCGAGGTTAATTCGAAGATTCTGTATCTGTAAGTTTATTGGATTCACTGTTTAATTGACATACGCTCGGAATATGACCTCTAGCTATCGTCCTTCTAACCACAGAGACACACACACAGCTGTTCTACAATACTACACGAAGATGTAATGGAAAGAACTAATGCATACTAGGAAATACAATATAATATTACAACATAATACAATTGGTGTCACTGGACACGCCAATGTAGGTGTATCTGTACGTAACTGTTGTCAATAGTGCGTGACTCTAGTCAATAGATGAAGAAACACCGAACCTTAAATTACAGTTTCTTTAGCACCCCAGAATCCATAACCGAAAGAAAACGACCTTTCTTCCGTTAACAATGGCCTCCCATTACTCTCACACAGTCTTCAAAGCATCATCCCATTATGGTTATAATCCTCCTATCTTTCCTAGCCCTTTATTATTATAAGATATCGACGAGACGTAATCAGTTTCTTTTGCTGGTGATACACGTAATCATTTCACTACTCATCCGATACACCTAATCATTTTCTTTAGCGGGTGATATACCATTGTCCGCGATGGTCTCATTCAGCTTCTCAGCGCCATTATCTGCGTGTCTTACATGGAATTATCCGCGGCCATTGACCCTCTGGGATACCTCGTATTCTTCGTTGTCACACACACACGGACACAAGACGACTACTGGACAGTGGTCAAGGGATGACCCGTTAACGAGGAAGAATAGATCCCCCGCGAACAATTTTTATTGATGAGAAAACTACGAGTCCCAATTGCAATTGTTACACCATCCAGAATCCAATATCACCCAAGTTTAGCACATATTGCGTAACACACGCAGTATGGACGTATATTACCACCCACTTAGCTGGGCACTAATGGTTTGTTATCGCACTCCCGCTGTAGAGTTACACGACCCGTTAGCTTCTAATGTCTAATAACATCAGTAATAACGTGTCTACGTAGTAGGCTCATGTCAGAAACCCAGTCTCGCCGCGGCGCGTATGTATGGTTCTTACTGTTTAAACAAGTCTGTGTGAAGACACTACCGTAGACAGTGAACAGTTCAGGTAGTATTATGTGATTTGAACAAATAAAACTGAGCTAATTGACATATTGACATGTTTTGATAACACTTTGAATATACGCAGTGAGGAGAATACGCATATTGTGGATACCAAACACCAATGTGTGCGGCTAGGGGAATGGTTTCAAGTTTCCATATTCTTCGACGTGATTTTCAAACCAAACAATTCTATCCGGAACTCGTGCTGACACAACAGTTCAAACAGGAACTACGACATTAAAACGACATAATCTCAGATAATAGTACGTAGCCTTACAAGCAGTACAATAACGCAATTATTGTTTCAGAAGTCACTTGAAGTTGGCATCGACTATCCAATCCTAGTAGATGGCTGATTTTCTAGTATGTTACACACATTTTACTTGTAAGCTTATTCACTTTTGTTGGATCAGTTTATTTGCATTTCAAGAAATTATGTTGCAATCAAATCAATCAAACATAATTATTGTCATATTACATATGAAAGTGAAGTTGAACCCTCTTACAACTTCAGGTATTTTGGAAATAAAACAATTGATTTCGTTGATGAATAACTGGAAATGCCTGTATGAATATCCACTCATAGCTTTATTCCAAACCAAATCAAGAGCAACTTCTGTTTGTTTAAACTCCATCCAGTTTAACTTTAGATATGCTTTTTTTTCAAGAAAAACGGAAATACCCGTTTGTGCCCCGTTTCACGATCACCCATTTACTTTTGGAATATACAAAGATACATGCAGACATTGCAAAGTGTACAGTGAACGTTGCGTTCGGGCGAATGCACCTGAATACTAATTTTGCAAGGCAATATTTGTGTTTTCTGAACGTAAGTTTGAATAGATAGCATAGAAATTCATACAATAGTAACAATGTATATCATAATTTATAATATGGTGAAGTATTTCGTTAGCATATTTATTTTGTTTTACATTGATTCGGTTGTACAACGACATTGTTAACGCCATTGATACTGCAAGAATCTGACAACTAACAGTTATAACAACACGTACTAGCCATGGCTATAACAGATGGTGATAACTGTGAATACTAATACTACATACACATTGCATAACTCGGTAATAGTATATACTTCAACTACTACTAATATCGTATATATTCGTATTTCATTCCATGACCAATTTTAAAAAAATCAAATTGAGATATTATATTCATTCCACATTTCAATAAACAATATCCGATTTCTTAAAGGAAACTCTCATCTCTTACATGGAAACATGCCACGTGAGATACCAATGCCAACACCAAAAAGGGATGATTATCCTCACCCACTTTCATCCGGATGAACGACCCACACACACACACACACTGACATACGCACCTTGGATTAGAGTACGGATAGCTGAGTACAAATAAACTTGCTTACCTACTCAAAATAAGAATTGAAGCACTTAAACCGGAGAAGCGAAGCTGTCCTACGCACACACTGTCATACTTCAAATTAACGCCGTCAACAGAGCAAGTATGTGGCAAAATATTCATACATTAATGACATGCGTATCAAATGTACTACTGTACTACATACTGTAACAACTGTTGATTGTATTTACACATACTGTAAGTAATATATAAACGCATTGATACAATGCTGTAAAACAGTGATTTGTGGACACTACAGATAATCAGGTGTCCTACTTCATACCGTGGAACATATATTTTGTTTCGACATTTAATTTTGTCTTCTGACTATATAATTTTATACTAGTAGATTACAATTTTAAAGAGACCTTATTGAGTTAGCCTCAATTCGCAATAGCGTGACATGCATTTATTAATGGCTATGTTCTTGGTAATTCTTTGAAGTTAAATACAATGTGCATTTAGTAAAAAAAAAATCAATCAAAGTTCAACATTAAATAATTATTAGCTATCGTAAGGCCAAAATAA
Source organism: Lepetodrilus ovalis (assembly GCA_032361185.1). Classification (NCBI taxonomy): domain Eukaryota; kingdom Metazoa; phylum Mollusca; class Gastropoda; order Lepetellida; family Lepetodrilidae; genus Lepetodrilus; species Lepetodrilus ovalis. The sequence goes on from JAUTBQ010026452.1 coordinate 10,718, forward strand.
CCTCTAATATATGAATATAAAACAAAATATCTTCAGAAGATTTAATTAATAATATTTTTAGAATGTAGTTGGCTGTTTAGTAGCTAGTCTCCATTAAAGAAATCATCTATCGGCAACACACCCACTTATAACTGCTAAGGTAAATTGACTACACAATATATCAGGAAAACAAAAATTTCACAGTACCGTGTCCTCAACTAACTAGCTATCACAGGTGTAAATAGTTTTATCTAAACGGGCCGGTTATCCACTAAATTTGCTAAACTAGTAAAACAAGGGGCGACCTAAATCAAAGTGCGGCGAGCAAACCTTAATACCTACGAGGGGGAAACTTTGATAATGAGTTAGAGCCTGAGTTTAGTGTTATCAGACTCCGACACCGATCTCCCCAAACAACTGAGTGAGATCTACTAGCTCTCAGAGACCCGACCCAATCCCTGGAATGTGGACATTCCCCGTACACGGAGATATAGCCGGTAGAGGTTCGCGATAACTGCAAATTACTACTTTAGTCTGAGATGGACGAGATTTCAAGTACTGGCTGGAGCAATTTATCAAGCGAACCGTTTCCATGTCGGGTATCAGTTTAGCGGGGTAGTTGCGTGTTAACACGAGAGGTTGAGCCCCATGATAGAGGTACCTGGGTACTTCAACGCCACCCTCAAGTACTTATAGGGTAAGGGTACACTCAAATTGCCTAAACTTCTGGCTAGAATATCTTATTGCGAAGATATACATTGTACAGTGCTATCTCATGAGATACTTTGTTTGGGAATGTTTAACGGAAGAACAGTCAATCTCACAGTGATATGTAAACGTCCGTATCCATGAAGCACGTTCTTTGGAACAGGTGGACACCGTAGCGGTTATACAGAGTGGTTTGGGGTTACTCAAATGTATGAAATCAAGACTGTACGGCGTTTCGGCACAGATTTCAATGATTCGTAGTGATGTCTGTACATTTGGGAGGATAACCCTCAGCTAGATGTCGAGACAATGCCAACAGGCCGCTCATGGTAGACGGGGTATCCTTTCACGAAGCTCTCTTATCCACTAAGAGAGTGGCAGCGTTCGCTTTGCCGATAGCTAATACACTGCTAAGAGAGCGCTACCAGTCTCTTGGTAGATAAGAGAGCTTCGTGAAAGGATACCCAGGGCAATAACAGTTCTCTGCATTCTAGAACAGTTCTATAGGTATCTATTGCCCAATGGGGTTCGAACTCAGAACGTTTTGACTGATGCTCTATATGTCTTGCTTTTTCACTACCCTTATCCCTCTGGATGGAACTTGATCATGTAACCGTTAATTCCTTTGTATTGTTTACTATCCTCAGAAACAAATGCCCATTACCTCCTTAAATATATCTCATAGATGTAGCGTATGAAACAAGAAACACTGATTCTGTGTATCGAGGACGATCGCGTGCATGTTCCACCCGTATTGCTCAGCGAAAGCAGTGCCAATGGGCAGATGACAGTTTCTTTGCACCATTGGCAAAAACAAATAAACAAACCAATGCAGATCTTGATCTTGGGTATTCCACGAGCCACGGGTATTGCAGACACGGACACTATCAGAAGACATAACCTATAGCACAGACAACTCACCTGAAATATGGTTACATCCAATCAGCAACGGCAAGGTAATCCAATGCATTCTGGAATGTAAAGAAGTGACAATTGTTAGCTCGTAACGGGATGGTTACACGCTTGGAATAGACTGCTTGTATACCCATTCTTTATGGACGAGATCGCTTTACTGATATACTGTAAGACACTGGGTGTTATGTTACACATATAAAGACATATCAATGACCATCTTCTCACACATCCCAGTCTGTGGACACTGTACCGTGACCTGGTTAACTGACATCGAAAAATACATGTCGACATTCATTTAAATTATAACCCCTTACATTGCTCGTTGAAAAAAAAGGAGAGACGTATGCTCAACTGTATTGATAGATATAGAATCGTAAGTCGTATTACGTTACGTCAATACTAGTTTATTTCTAGTCAATAAGTAAGTTAGCTATATACATTTTACTTTAACTATTTACTTAGTAATATCAATGAAGACCGTGTCCCAACGGTATAAATAAGGCAACATCTATGCCATTAGCTATTAATTTTTTCAAATGTGAATGTCATGGTAGTCGTCTTCACTAACTTTGGTCCAGAATCTCTTGCCCAAGAGTAAACACATATATTATAAACAACTGAATGTATACGTATATCTTAAGTTCAAGGTCAAATCAAGGTCACACATATCTGGAAGATCCATGGACATTATAGGGTGTTGGCTCAACAATATTGCGATGTCTATGAAAAAAAACCCACCCATTAATTTCAAGATGGTCGCCATGGCTCTTGGTGATGATATTGCCATGTTAATATTCAATTCCGATGTAGTTAATGTATTAGTGAAGTATTCATTTTCAGGTTCTAATGGAAATTCAACAGACCATTCAGCTCAAATGTTTTCAACTTGTTAGTTGGCTGTATATAAAGTACATCATACTCGTCGTGCCACATCAATTTCGTGAATAAATAAACATGTTTCTTACATTATATCAGCTTTGTAGGCAATTAACTTAATAGATGATAGGAAGTTGGAATGCACATTTTCCAGTACCATCGCGGGTAGCTAAATGGACATACATAAATTGACGAAAAAAATTTGCGAGTGAAATTTCATTACGACAGTCTATTGTGTTAAACTTTGGTAATGCATGATAAGTAGTTAAGCTACTCATTTATAATGACGACTATTGTTTTGAGGAATCTGTCTAATTTGTTAACTTCGTACCCTAGGGACGTCATAATTACCTCTCTAGCGTCACATACAACTACTTCATATTAATGTAACTACACGCACGTCTAACTAATTGATCTCCCCTGTTTTAATGCACTTATAAATACCGAGGTTAAGATATGATAACTGGTGATTCAACAAACACGCGCTGCGTCTCCGTCGGTACGATGACAGTGATAACGTGCGTCTCAAACCACCCTCCATACCCTCAACCACATCCCACCCCGAAAAGACCCGTAACTCTATCTGTGTACCCCTTGGGGCCATGCGGTGCAAGTCGCCAACACGCTCGTTTCAACTTGGCGTCGTAGCAAGAAGTAAACACTGCGCTGTGCCTAGCATATTCTCTCTCAAATGGGGTAGATTTTCTTTCTTATTAGCCTACTATAGACTTTAAACAACGGGCGTGGGTACAAGTTTGCAACCTCTAATGTTTAGACGGTGTTTACTTAACAATAACCGCTGAGAACCAACTTGAAGATCACTGTTCAAACACAGAAGAGCCGCGCATATTTGCCTAAGCTCAAAACAAATATCTAAAATGCCTTCGAGGCATGACGCAAGGCGACAAGGAATATAATTTAAAATAAAAACGTGAGGTAGAGAATAGATATAGGAAAACCTAAATAAACCCTGCCAGAGATCCCTGGATGAGAGTCGAGGCATCTGTTGAAGAGAGTCAGAGATTCTGGCTTGACGAAGGATTTGGTTTCAGAGGACATCATCATGAGTTCGTGAACCGACGGGCTCATGTCGCCAACTTCCGTGTTAACTGGTGCCGTCAAGTATTTCCTGGCACTTGGTCAACACTGACCCAACTCCGCCCTTTCCTTTCGAACCTCCACCTGCCTTCTAAACCCTATCGTGTACTACACACGGTTTCCCATTCTACCCTTTGCTATGTGACATAGTTTTACATATAAAGCAATGTATAGGCCCCCATGTGTTACAATGGTGCCGTCTACACATTTCCGGAGTCAATTCTCCAATGTGTTATTCAGTTTCACTTTTGACGCGATATCAACATTATGGTCTACGGCGATATTATCGGTACAGTCTAACAACATTGTCCAACGTAACACGTATCTCTTAGAAAAAGGTTTATACAGACAATCCGTCACATGTAGATGAACTCATAACATACTAGACTACTAGTAGTTAACATGAACCACATTCCGCATCCTGGTGTTACTGTGGTGAAATATTGCACTTTCATGACACAGAACTAATATTGACAAGGCGACAATGAAAGGAATGTTAATATAAACATACTATGCAGATGGTGTATAAAATTAAAGCTACTGCCAATACTAAATCGGACCTAACATCATTCTTGCTTATGTAAGAACAATCCCCGTTCTTGACAATCCTATGTTAAAGGTCAAATGTTGACATTATCCCCGTAATTTCCTGACATTGTCCAGTTGAAGGCTTCATAGCAACTTGTCCACATCCAGGTGATCTTCCTAGGGGGACACGTGCAAATACGACGTAACTCGGCAAGTGTAAGTGATCATTAAGTAATAAGGGTATACATTGAGTAACTGTGTAATCGAAAGTAATTAATGTGGAAAAAAAGTAATCCAATGTCTGTTTTAGCCATAAAGTGTAAAATGAAAAATCAATGAATACACTCTCCAATGTAATAAAGAAAGAATGCAATACTGAGTTACGAAATTCGTGCACTTAGAGAAAGAGCTATTTTCCGAAGACGACGAATTAGGTAATTTTGGAACTTGCGATTCGCTTTTTTTTTGGGTAGTATTCCCAAAGGGCTAATCTCGATTGCCTGTAATGGATATGAAATTTCTATATTGATTTGGTTCGAAAATCGCTGTAAATGTCATGTCGCCTACAATCGTGGAAAATACCGACTGAATGTAGCAATTATGAGACGAATTAAAAAATATTATATCGTTAGGCTGTAAGTGCTATTCAAAACTGCAATTCTACGAAACAGTAATCAATATTTCCGTCATTATAACGAGAAAAAATGTGGACGTCATTTGTCTGTGAATATCTAAATTATATGAAAATGCTGACACTTCACAATAGTCGCTCTCATCATATGATACCTACACTTCCCGCTTCCTAGATATATATAGTTGGCTATGTAATTTATTATATGATAAAAGTATTAGCATAACCTTAACGTGAGACAACTGTTCTTTTGTAAATATATATCTTTTTAAAGATTTTATATATGGAAATTATCTACAATTCTAACTCAATGCAGATATGTAGGATAAATTGCTTAAAAACGTGTACATTTATGATAACATTATTGTATCATTTTATTTTTGATGGAATAGCATTTCTGACAATGCCAGCATCGCTATTTATTTAACAGCATATGATAAAAACCAGTGAATCATTAATCGAAACTGATTAAGCATCCATTGATACAGATCACAAACAAACTATCTTATCTAACGATGACATCAGTCCTCACACAATAACACGAAATGCAATCGAAATGATAAGTATAAACGTCATTAGCAATTGACAGGAGTGTGAAATGTTTCCCTGTCACCCCTGACCAGGTAACAATAAGAGGAATCAACAGGCTCACACCCTAATTACGTCTCTTGACTGTTTTACCCCAATCTGTTAATGCATATTTGATTAGTGTCGTAGCCAACTCTACACACTGCTAGAGCTTCACAGTGTCACATGCTTGAGTCAATATCATTTCACCTGCCAATCAAAGTTTCATTTCTACCGGTCCTATCAAGAACGCTTATGATGTAATCTCATTATCGATTCCTCCAGTAAATATATTTACGCTAGCTACCTAATCTTGAACAAATATTCTTAAAGCCGTATCTAAACTAGCCCCCGTGGGGTCAGCGTGATTGCGTCCGGAGTCCTGGCAGAGAAAATAGAAAACCACATGTCCTTCTTTAATGAGCATACACATCAATTTCAACTGAAATATATCGCATGTTCTAATACATTAACTGTGAGTACAGTCTCTAACATAAATAAAACCAATTCGCGATTATAATGTAAATCAAAGTACTAGTATATGATAAATATAATTATTAATTTGAAGAAAAAAAACCTTACTTAATTACCGATGAGGATTAAACAAGTGTATAACCGCACCTTGAAACATATCAACATTATATATATATATATATATATATACACTACCGATAAGGACTTTGCGTGCGTATCTCACATCACAGACCTTGTTCGAAAAACAGCACTTAAATCCAAGCAAAAGCTCATATCCGATTTCTTTTCTCAGTGCTAGTTTTACATGTAACCACCGAAACGTCATAGTTTGATTTGTTAAAATCAACTTAGACTAATCCCTGGAATAATACTGTCAGAGTCTATCATATGTTTGTCTATCATTGCAGAGATGTTTGTCTGATGAGAAGTAATAAAGACTTGAATGGTGTAGCTCCTCTATTATCTGTTATTTTTTATGATAATTTTTACTTGAACTTAGTAAAACCGCTTGTCACGATAGTCACGATGTATCGATATTATCCCTCGGTCCCCCGAGGTTCGTTACAGTGGGAGTTGACTGTATTAATTAATATTATGTTCTTTTTAACGCTTGTCACTTAATTGACATCCTAATCACTGACCTATTTCTTCTGTTAAGCAAGTCGAAGAGTTGGCCGCAGTAGATCTCGAAGAAGCTGACCCAGACGTGGAGCGACTGGCCATACTGCTTGGACTGGATGATGGAGAAGATGTCCTGAGCCGCCAACAGGTACAGGCCCGGCACGTCGTCGTTCCCCATCATGGTGTGCGTCTTCCCTGCTCCGGTCTGGCCGTACGCGAAGCACGTAGCGTTACCACTGAAACAGTGTTGTGTTCATTACTCTTATGATGCAGTATTCAAATAACAGCTATCCTTACTACAAGATGACCATAAGGGAAGCAGTTGTGTTACCACTGAAACAGTGGAATGCCCATAAGCCCAAGTCTTATGATGCAGTATTCATTAATATACATGTATACAGGATATATATATTGGAGGGGGGATTGGGGTTTACAGCTGTTTTAAAAGCATATCACAGAAATGTTGACCTACATAATGGACAAACAAATTTCTGTTTGAGACTACTTACATTTGATTTGTCCACCCAAACATTGTTATGTTATGATGTAGTTATTCCCCAACACTTGATATTTGAATAAATAGAATGTAGCTCTAATTATCTTGCCTTTGGAACATCTAACTGCAAGATTGAATTCCACCCAATGAAAGGGATGTAGTTTTCATTTATTACTCAAATATCAATACACTAATTCACTAAAATGTGTGATTGTATGCCTTTAGATTCTTTCACTAGTACCGCGACTTGTTAGTTTAAGGTAGGAGGAAACCTGAAATATTTGTAGCGCTGATGTTGCAGTAAACCTGCAAGCAACAGCTAGTACTGACAGACCAAGGATGATAACTGTATTGCCACAGTACAGACAGCACATCCTATCATGATCATATCAGAAAGGTAACTTTCACATGAGTAACTAATGCTGGGCTCACGTGACATGATTTGAACCCACGTCCAAGTGTTCTAACATTGTACTACCATGCGCCCTGGTATTCATATAGGTAGCAGCTATCATGGCTATAACATGGCCATATGTGAAACAGGTAACGCAATGTCCAATTTTTATCTAATATGATGTAGTACCGGTATCCAAATAACCGCTATCTAGTATTCTGGCTATGACAAGTCAACAGGATAGATATTAGATTAAAATGCTGTACACCCTGGCACACATCTAGAGAGTGGGTGAGTGGAGTATAACGCCTGGAATCTTTCACTAATTTGTGACGAACACCTAGAGAGAAACTTGCAGGAGCTATAACATGTATAAGTAGAACGATGATAACAACCACATGTATGCCATTGGATGGATTTTTTGCAGCAAATTCATTAGGAAAATGATTTCATTGGTTGGCTGTTTGCGCATGTATTCCGCTAGATGTGTGCCAGGGTGTACGGCATGGGGTGCGAGGATGATTATGTACATGTCCATCCTCTCACCCCAGAGGTACCTGTTACGCTAGCACTCCACAGGTACCCCTGGCTGACATCGAGGGGAAAAGCTGCGCAAAACTCCAACCAATGAAATCATTTTCCCGCTCAAAAGGTCTGGAAAATCATCCAATGAAA